>BRDA01042706.1:0-11549 GCA_036984385.1 Crenuchus spilurus
GAAAATATTACAAATATTAAATAGTACTGAAACCTTTGTTTGCAATTACAGAGGTAAGACGCTTCCTGTAGTTGTTGACCAACTTTGCAGACAATCCAGCAGGGATTTTGGCCCACTCCTCCATACAGATCTTCTCCAGATCTTTCAGGTTTTGGGGCTGTCGCTGGGCAACATTGAGTTTCAGCTCCCTACAAATATTTTCTATTGGGTTCAGGTCTGGAGACAGGCTAGGCCACTCCAGGACCTTGAAATGCATCTTACAGAGTCACTCCTTCGTTGCTCTGGCTGTGTTTCAGGTCATTGTCATGCTGGAAGACCCAACCATCACCAATCTTCAATGTTCTTATTGAGGGAAGGAGGTCGTTGGCCAAAATCTTGCGATAGATCACCCCATCCATCCTCCTTTCAATATGGTGCAGTCGTCCTGTCCCCTTTGCAGAAACGCACCCCAAAGTATGATGTTTCCACCCCTATGGTTCACGGTTGGGACAGTGTTCTTGGGGTTATACTCATCCTTCTTCTTTCTCCAAACACAGCGAGTAGAGTTGATACCAAAAAGTTCTGTTTTGGTCTCATCTGACCACATGACCTTCTCTCATGCCTCCTCTGGTCATTGGCAAACTTCAAACGGGCCTGGAGTTGTGCTGGCATGAGCAAGGGGACCTTGCATTCCCTGCAGGATTTTAAACCATGACGATGTAGTGCGTTACTAATGGTCCTCTTTGAGATTGTGGTCCCAGCTCTCTTCAGGTCATTGACCAGGTCCTAACCTTTGTAGTTCTGGGCTGATTCCCGACCTTTCTCAAAATCATCCTTATCCCACGAGGCAAGATCTTGCATGGAGCCCCAAACTGAGGAAGACTGACAGTCATCTTGTGTTTTTCCATTTTTTAATAATTGCAGCAACAGTTGTTGCCTTCTCAGACTCAACTTCTCAGAAGCTGCCTGCCCATTGTCCCAGCTTTGTGCTGGTCTACAATTTTGTCCCTGGTGTCCTTAGATAGCTCTTTGGTCTTGACCATGGTGGAGATTGGAGTATGATTGATTGAATGTGTGGACAGGTGTCTTTTATACAGGTAACAAGTTAAAACAGGTGCATGAATGTAATTAGTGCAGAATAGGAGGGTTTCTTAAAGAGAAACTAACAGGTCTTAGAGGGCAGAAATCTTGCTGGTTGGTAGGTGATCAAATAGTTATTTCATGCAATAAAATGCAAATTAATTATTTAAAAATCATACAGTGCGATTTTCTGGATTTTTTTAGATTCTGTCTCTCAGAGTTGAAGTGTACCTACAATCAGGGGTGTGGCACCAAATTCTGGGCCCTATGGACAAGCAGTGCACAGGGCCCCTCACCACTATTATCTAATATTATTTCCTTTAATATTTAAAGGAAAATAAAATTCCAGACTTCTCAAGGGCCCTCGCCCCACTTGGGGCCCTGGTAACTCAGTCCCACTTTTCCCCCCACTACCACGCCCCTGCCTACAATACCAAATGTTCTTATTCAGTGTTTTTATTTTCCCCCTACATTGTAAATGAATACTGAAGTCATACAGACTAGGAAAGAACACATAAGGAATCATATAGTAAACTTAAAAATATTAAACAAACCAAAACATGTTTTAGATTTTAGATTCTTCAAAGTAGACACACAACTGATGTCTCAAACACATTAAGAGGCAATAAATGCAAGTCATGAACTCTTGATAAGACACAGCTGTTAACTGAAAGCCATTCCAGGTGACTACCTCATAAAGCTGACTGAGAAAATGCCAAGAAAGCTGCATCTAAGCAAGAGGTGCTCACTTTAAAGAATGTAAAATATAAACATGTTCTGTTTTGTTTACTAAGTAATCACAAATGTATTTATTCATAGTTTAGATGACTTTAGTATTAATTTACAATGCAATGTAAATTTAAATAATGAAAAGGCACTGAATGTCTAGAAGGTGTGTACAAACTTACGACTGGTATTGCGTGCGTGTGTGTGTGTGTGTGTGTGTGTAATAAAAGCTGTATAAATAGTAGTTTATTTCGATAGTCTTCTAAATATACACATATCTTCTATATCTAAATGAAATGTACATGTATCTTGCATTTTTCATTAAATAAAAAGTGTCGCATCAAAAAAAAATACTGTTGATCATTGTGACTCATGAAAATCAGAAATCATAAAATGACTATTAGTATTGATAAAAATCAGAATCAATTTATCAATTTATTGTCAGTGCACAGGTACAAGTACAAGTACAGCGAAATTATCATCAGTCAGAAGAGAAACAGTGGAACACAATGGGGAGGGAGGGGAGGTGATAAAAAAATAAAGCCCCCCACAACCCGACTTAAAGCGCAGTATGGGGGCCCAGGTGAGAAAAGAAAAACATCACCTGTTATTGAAGCAAGCAGGGTAAATATCAAATATATTAATATAAAATATCAACATTAAAACAGTAAAAGGCTTAAAATGTTACTTTATGTCTAATGAAAATAAAATATCTGAGACTTTACCTGTTTGAATGTAATTATGAACTTAAATGAACTTCTTCACGATATTGTTTTTTGGAGATGAACTCGTAAAGCACTGGTTGTAGTGACGTCTGACGAGGGGGCGTGTTTGTGCAGAGGGCGGGGCGGCGTAGTGCCGACGTCATTGTTATTGAAGTCGAACAGGCCCCGCCCACCCCCGCAAGCAGCAGCCTCTAACGACAGGGTTGGAGCGCTAGCCGCCAGTACTGCGGATCGAACGGAGCTGCGCGCGCTCGCCGCTCCCAGCCAGCCAGTCATCCATGCTGCTGACGAGAGCGAAGCCGCTCCGGTACTGAGGCGCTGCCCTATCGGTACAGCTGCTAAAGAGACACCGTGACTGGAATATAAACACACTCACACTCCAGACCATGTCGAGGAATCAGAGGACGCCGCCGAAGAGCACGGACAGCGTTGTCGAGGTGAAAAGCAAAGTAAGTGTCTCCTACGTGACGTGTTTGTAAAAGGCTACAGGCTTCCAGGCGCGTGCTAGACGAGGCGCGAGACGAGCGTTTGGCTCGAGCTCAAGTAAGTGCAGCCGAGGCTGAGATGGAGCGCAGTTCTGGTGCAATGTGTGTGTGTGTGTGTGCGCGCGCGCGCGCTCGCTCTCTCTCTCTCGCGTTCGATGCTATGGACGTGCGCAGTGAAGCGACCGGGCCCCAGGAATCAATTATGCATGTTGGACGCCGTGCAGCGGCGGTGCAGTAAAAATGACCATCCGTCCTCTGTACACCTGCGTTCATATGAGAGACGTGCGCGAGCAGATACATCCAGTCTTATATAGCAGTCCGTCCGTCGTGGTGTTGACTCGATTGTGAAATTGTAGCTTGCAGTGGTTGAAATGTTCCCTACTAGGCTGTGTTACACCATTAAACTCCGGCTGGATGTGAATGTAGATGTTCGTTTCAGCTCATATATGATATTAATTGACAGCATTAGTACTAGACACAGCAGAGAAATAGTGCTGATATCACCTGACACTGATCTTTACATCTGTAAACAATCCCAGACTGTTGTTGACTGGTAACATACTTTAGCCCACAGAAGCCTGGTGATATTTATATGAAGTTATTAATAGAATCTGAGAGTGGAAATATTCATTTTCAGCTCCTTTATTCAGGAGGTCTCTCTGTGCTGAATCTAAATCATTACATATAGAAAATGCCTGTTTAAACTTCACTGTGTTGGTGTTTACTTGAGGTATTTTAAGGAGAGCAGCAGCAGCCAGGCCTGCTGTGGTGCATCACTCTCCCTGTTGAAGGAATGTTAGGGAAACATGCTGTGGGAATACATAAAAACTAAGAATAGGGGAAGGAGAAATCTCTTTTCTTCTTGTTTTCTCGCATCACATGGAATTGTTTTCATTGATACCACTTCAGTGATGTTGAGTTGGATGTGGAGAGACAGCCGAGCCTGAGTTTCGATTATTGTCTAAAAGCAGTAAATAGCAGGGTGGCAGGCCTCGGTGCTTTTTCCCGGCAGGGAATTTGAAGTGTGTTGACCTTCTCTTGGTCAAAGAAAGACAGTGATAGCATGAATCCTTCCCCCTCTCTCTTTTACTCCTCCACCCTCCGTTTACTCACTCAGTCATGACAGAAGAATTCCCGTATCTATATTTGATGATTGCATGTACAAGGCCTGTAAATTCACACTGAGTCAAACTGCACGTTAAATGTCAAGCCGGTTTCTGTCGGTTTGGTTGCTACACCACCCTCACACCTTCTTCCCTCCTTTCCTGAGTCATGGCAGGATCTTTATTTAGATTCTCATGCAGAGAGTGAATCTGTACAAGTTTTGATGAACTCAGAACGTTCTGAGACTTTGTGGTTCTTCTAAGGGTTTGTTTGTGGACTTTTTTCAGGCATGAATTTGCTCACGTGGTTCATGTTTGATTAGCGTGCTGGCATTAGTGGTGCTATGTTGTATGAGCTACATTGTGGTTTAAAGGAATACCACTACAGGGAAGTATGAGATAAGACAGGAGTCATGGTCTATGTATTCCCTGGATGCCTTTGGCGAGGTATCAGACTGACCCGGGGTGCCCTTGGCGAGGTATCAGACTGACCCGGGGTGCCCTTGGCGAGGTATCAGACTGACCCGGGGTGCCTTTGGCGAGGTATCAGACTGACCCGGGGTGCCTTTGGCGAGGTATCTGACTGACCCGGGGTGCCCATGGCGAGGTATCTGACTGACCCGGGGTGCCTTTGGCGAGGTATCAGACTGACCCGGGGTGCCTTTGGCGAGGTATCTGACTGACCCGGGGTGCCCTTGGCGAGGTATCTGACTGACCCGGTCTCAAATGTCAAACATTTGTCTCAAAATGTCTCAACATTTGTGTGTTGTTACACTTCAGTTTATGCAGATGTATTTCTGCAGTTTTAGTCCATTTCCCTATTATAAATATTATGAATGAAATGCATAGAAATATTGTGCATATATGCTAGACATGCCTGAAATAAATCAATCGTGTAAGCCGTCTTGCTTAAAACGTAAAACTTCCACCTTATTTGTATAGCTGACCAAAAAAGGAACAGCAGAGATGTTTGCTTCCTGTAAAATTCATTCCCACTAATACTGATAGCAGCACAGTATCTACAAACTGCACTCTAACTTGTGAATGGTCTCTTTATAAAGAACTCTTAAGGACTTAATCAGCAGCATCATAATACCTGAATATTGTTCTCTTTCCCCTCAGCCGTCTCTCTCAACTGCTATTTGCCACGTCTTTTATGTTTAAAGATGTCCCAGCTGCTGTAGGAATTACTCATTGCAAAAACCAGCCCTGAAACTGAAGCTGCCTGCTGTGTTAGCCTATGATAAGAATTCCTGAGTCAAATTCTCAGTGTGTGTGCCCATCTCGGTCTATATCTATACCAGCGCTGCACTGACCCTGCCTCTGTCCCTCCCCATTCATCTGTCACCTCAGTGGCTCCTGTAGAGCCGTAAGTGCACATCAAAGGGATAGGCGGGCGCAGGTGGCCTCGAAATTGATATAGAGAAGAGCTCCTGCCAGTGTATGCGTCTGTGCATGCATGCACGCAAGAATGCTTGCCCGTGCATTATACGCCTTTCTGATTTCACATATCTCACTCTGGTCATTTCATTCTGGCTGACAGAAGATAGCAATAATGATATTCGCTCGGGTCCTGCAAAAAAAAGACAGAAAAGCTTCATTGTCTAATTGGATTGCATTTCAAAAGCATTGTAGTAGGAGGCAGCCTGGAAAAGAAGGCAAAGCACGAGTGTGCACCAGTGCTAATATACTGACATTTTCATGAGTTGAATTTCATTCTGTTCCCTTTGCTGTTATGCCTGAGTAACTCGTGTGCTTGTCACTGCAGTTTGAAGCGGAGTACCGGCGCTTTGCGCTGAAGAAGAATGGTGCCGGAAGCTTCCAAGAGTTCTATCAGCTGCTACAGACAATTCACCGCATCCCCGGAGTGGATGTCCTACTGGGTTACGCAGACATCCACGGAGACCTGCTGCCCATCAACAACGATGACAACTTCCACAAAGCACTGTCTTCCGCCAACCCGCTGCTGAGGATCATCATCCAGAGGAGAGGTAAGGAGCTGGACTTAGGAAGCTGAGAAGAAAGTGTGTTTCTTGCTTTGGTTTGAAGCCTGCAGTCTTGAAGAGTATGGATTTGTGGCTTTGGGATTAACAATTGAAATGGCTTAATAATTACACGCAGACATATAGAGGCTAAATTGACCAATTAGTCTTGCTTTTTATCTATTTATGCCTGATTCTCTATACAGAAGCAGCTCAAGATCAACTAAACAAACATTTTTCCACTTTACCCTCTAAGTCCAGTGTAGCATCAAGCCAGACGTTAGAACTTTTGTTGATTTTGGGAGGACTGTGATGTGTCTCATGCAGTGTTCTTTCCTTTTATTTGTATCAATCCAACTGATAAAAATGCTCCATGTTTATCTATATCCGAGTGTGTAAACACGATTTTGAAAGCAGACAGCTTTGACAAGTGCTTGTGTAACTTGCATAGTTGTGATTAGCTGAAATAATAATTGTGACAGGCCTAGGGCTGTATTCAGATTGCAGGGTTGAAGCGTCACGGAAACAAGATCACATGGACACACGTTTCTCATCATGTGCTAAATATGTAATGATTGACATTACATCGTGCACTCTCAGAAAAATCTCCATTATTGTCACATTAGGGGAGTTAAAATGTTCTTTATTTTTACTGTTACGTAACACCCTGTGTCCTGACTGCAGACCTTAACATTTATGTTTTCTGTTTAAAGAAGATACAGATATGCTCGTGTCCACTGTGAAAGTCAGTGTGGTGAACTCATAAGGTACACTGTTGTACACGTGCAGTACGTTGTATGGCTGTGTCCAATATAACACAGCATAAAATCCCATTACACTAGTGTAAATTAAAGAAAAATGTTTCCTTCTCCTGATATCACTGTCATCATTGAGTGTGGGAAATGTGACATCAGTGGCTGTCTAACTTGATAAAATGTGCTCATGCGGGTTTGTTCAGGGTAGAGGTCATTCCCACTGATGACAGGAATTGGGTCACTTATATACTCGAATGTGAACTGTCAGGGCAGAAAGATCAGATCTAAACACTGGAATTGAGCAACGTTTGCAAAGGGCACATAGTCCAGGTGTCTACGAGAGGTGTTGTTGTTAAAGAGAGTGTTGAAGTGCTCTGTAGGCTGGTGGATTTGGACAGGCAAAGGTTGAGCAAGATGGAGATCGATGCAGACACGATATACTTATTAAACAGTGTAATGCTGTTGCTCAGTATATTATTTCCTGACAGTGAAGTTGTGAGGATGATGTTGTTGTTTTGAGGTGGGGGGAAGGGGGTGTAGTCAGTGGTAGCTGGTGCCAGTCAGACCCGTCTCAGTTGCAGGGCTACGATTGGCACTGGGCCAGATCAGAGGAATGCTGATAGCTGTGCAAAGGAGAACCAGAACTCGCAGTCCCCATCTCTGTCTCTCTCTCTCTGTCTCTCTCTCTCTCTCTCATCCTCTCATCACCCTCCCATTTCTCCATTACTCTGCAGGTCATGGTCAGTGGTTCTGATCAAAACTGAATCTGCGGCCTAACAGCCCATGAAACGTGCCGCTAATGCCCTCAAGAATTTTCCCCGCCCGGTCGTCCTCCTCTGTTTCATGTTTCTGTTTGTTTGGCCAGTGTTTTTGGAGATGTGAGTGAACTGTGAACAAAACCAGTCACCACAATCAGACATCACAAAGGTCCGTCCTCTATCAGAATAACTCCCAAAGAGATTAAACAGCAATATTTTCATTAGCTTTTTATGGCTGTGAGCTAGAACAAATCGACTCGTCATTACATAAATGAGCTATTTCATAGCTTTCAGTTATGGCAGTGCACAGTACCAGTCAAAAGTTTGGACTGAATGTTCTCTCTTCTCTTCACGTAGACTCTCTGGTGTTTGTCTGGATGTTCTAGAACTGGAAACAGAACGCTGTTCCAGAATGTTTGTTTGGTGTGTTCTGGTCTAGAGAGGAAGCAGCTGAAGTGATAAAAGCAGGAAGAGAAATGTGAAGAGGAGAAGCAGAGATATGATGTATGTACACAGTAGCACTTTCTCAGAGTTGTACAGTAACAGTCAAAAGTTTGGACACACCTTCTGGACATTCTGTGGTTTTTCATGATTTAAAATGTTCTGCATTGTAGATTAATACTAAAGTCATCTAAACTATGAATAAACACATCTGTAATAATTTAGTAAACAAAACAGTGTTAAACAAACCAGAATATGTTTATATTTTACATTATTTAAAGTAGGCACCTCCTGCTTAGATGACAGCTTTCTTGGCATTTTCTCAGTCAGCTTTATGAGGTAGTCACCTGGAATGACTTTCAGTTAACAGCTGTGTCTTGTCAAGAGTTCATGACTTGCATTTCTTGCCTCTTAATGTGTTTGAGACATCAGTTGTGTGTCTACTTTGAAGAATCTAAAATCTAAAACATGTTTTGGTTTGTTTAACACTTTTAAGTTTACTACATGATTCATTATGTGTTCCTTCATAGTCTGGATGACTTCAGTATTATTTACAGTGTAGGAGACAAAAATGAAAAATGAATGAGAAGGTGTGTCCAAACTTTTGATGGGTACTGTAGTTTATAATGCAGTCATGCCTGAGTGTTTGAGCTACTGCTGGTGTCTTGTTAGAAATGTTTAGTATCAGTGAGCGAGCGTTAAAATGCCTCCCTTTAGCTCTGAATGTAGGGCCTAACTACGAAGATGAGTCAAAAAAATCAAGAGAACTTATAACCTACAAGACTAATCCTGCACTTAGCTAAAGCTGGTAACTACAGTTCTGACCTCCAGCTGGAAAAACAAGGCAAGCAAAGGGGAATTCATACTCAGATGGTCAGGATGGTCCTCAGCTTTCACTTCAGCATGTTAAGTCAAGTCAGCTTGGCTGCTCAAATGCCATCAGTGAAATGATAATTTCTCTAGTTTGCTGGATGGAGCATGGGGGCAGCCTAGTGGTTAAGGATCTGGTCTGGTGACCTGAAGGTTGCCGGTTTGATCCCCGGGCAGGTCACGACTGAAGTGCCCTTGAGCAAGGCACCTAACCCCCAATTGTAATGTCTGCTAAATGCCTCAAATGTAAATAGATTGGCGCCCCGTCCTGGGCTTAGTTAAAATAGTGTAATGCCCTGCCCTGCACCCAGTGAGGGGGTAGGGGACTAACCGCGACCCTGATAAGGATTAAACGGGTGTGATAATGGATGGATGGATGCTTTACATCAACACAGACAGTTGCGTAAATATGTAACACTGACCATAATCTTTGCTGATTTGACATCAAAACATGACATTTCTCACTTATGTCATGACTGTGTAGCTTGTTAATGGACTTGTTCCTTATTGTGTTTTTCTGCTTCACATCTCAAATGTTTACATTAGTTTCAATTCAACTTTGCCAACATGATTGCACACAGTGGAATTTGACCTCCACATGTAACCCATCTGTGCATTGAAACACACACCAGGCTGTGAGAACATGTGCCCGAAGTGGTCAGCAGCCCTATACATCATACCCGGGGAGCAGTTGGGGGTTTGGTGCCTTGCTCAAGTGCACTTCAGTCATGACCAGCCTGGGTATCGAACTGGTGGCTTCTGGTCACCAGACCAGATCCCTAACCAGCAGGCCATGGCTGCCCCGTGGAGGGGGGTGAAGGTTGAAATGATACAGTCCTTCTTCTAAAAACAGTCATTTTTCTACTGACTCTGTTCTACACCTTAGTTGTTTTTGACAGGATGCTGATCTGTGACCTGAATGACTATAAATCTACTTGAAAGGTTTGTTTTTCAGCAGCGTTTTGACCACCTGATGGCTGTTTTACACATTTTATGTGGAAACTATTCCCTGGCAGTTGAGGGAAGATGCCTAGTGGTTAGCCTTAGACTAACATTTTGAAAAGGATTAATATGGAAGTTTGGATGTGAATGAAACCACATTCATAATAAAATGTAATAGTACAGTGTTCTTCAGCATTATAGAGACATAAACAGGAAACCTTATTAAGAGAATGGAGAAAAGCCATCATGACAGGTTTACATAAAACACTTCTCCTCACATGCAAAAGCTAAAAAGAGCAGAATAGGATCAGAAAGAATTCAGTCAATGAGAAGCTTTGCTGTTTATGACCCTTCACGTCCTGCATTAGTGAGAGCTGAAGGTTACAGTGCTGTGCGTGTCACTGAGGGACACCGAGCTGGACTGTGTGACTCTAAACACCCCTACTCACTGTTCTGAGTGAATGAGTATCGCTGCCTCAGCACTGTGGCCTGGCTCTGACCGCTACAGGACACACACAGGGGATGAGCTCAGCACAGTCAGCTGGATCCTAGTAAACAGGGGGAATTTGCAGGATAAAAGAAGGTGCATTACCTCATAGCGTGTGCAGGGTGAAACCTAGCTGGGTGTTTTGTTTTGGTGGGGGGCAGGTGGTTTCAGTTTGGGAGGGAGGGTAGCAGACGAGACAGATTGATCTGCGGTGGAGGTCCCGGCTCAGGGGAGCAAGAAATATGGCTAATGAGATGCCCCTCACCAACCCCCATCAATGAGATTGGAGGCTTAGAGATGAGATGAGGAGCGAAAAATGGAAGGAACGAGATTAGAGAAGGGTGGGCAGCACATAACATGGAGTGTTTCCTGCCATCCTATTTTCTGAAAGCTTTTCCGTAGCATTTCATGTGGGAGAGGGACAGAAAGTGTGTTTGTGCAGGCATAGCTGTGTTTTACATAATCACAATTTGAGTCAGGAGTGGAGCTCATTATGCATGCATTGTAATATTGCTGTAGAGAGCTGAAGGACAGAGGCCAGGCTTATTCATTAGTGCCCATGTTTATTCTACCACACGAGGCCCACCTGTGCATGCTGACTCAGAGCCTCAGAATGAATGAAGAGTAGTGTCTGATTTTGAGTTGATTCAGTTTTGTGGGAAAAGCAATTAAACACAAAGTTTTAATCTAATCTGGTTTCATCTCTTGTGTACAAAGTCGTGGCAGTTCTGCTTAAAATATGGATGCTCACACCTAGCATTAGTCTTCCTCATTAGTGTTCCTTATGAAAGGTGTGTGTGTGTGTGTGTGTGTGTGTGTGTGTGAGAGAGAGAGAGAGCATGTAGAAGTACTGAAATATTCAAGATTTGTGTGACTAAATACTTAGTTTTCTATTTAAAGGAGTGTAAGAAGGCTTAGAAGGCTCTCTCTCATTCATTCTCTCTCCATCTCTCTCTCTTTCTCTTTCTCTCTCCCGTTCTCTCTCACTCTTACTCTCCCTTGCTCTCTCTCACTCATTCATTCTCTCTCCCTCTCTTTCTCTCTCTCTCTTTCTTTTTCTCTCTTTGTCTCTCTCTCTCTCTTTCTCTGTCTCTCTCTTTCTCTGTCTCTCTCTCTCTCTTTCTCTGTCTCTCTCTCTCTCTCTCTCTCTCTCTCTCTCCCGTTCTCTCTCACTCTTACTCTCCCTTGCTCTCTCTCACTCATTCATTCTCTCTCC
>BRDA01042733.1:0-13858 GCA_036984385.1 Crenuchus spilurus
TACCTGTATATAAATATTTTTCTAGTATTTGCCAATCCCATCATTTAGCAATGTAGTAGTAGTCAATTAACCCATCCCATCTGAGAGGGGCTCTCTTCATCACATACCCTGACTCTACTGATACACTGTCACTGGGGAACCAATGTGGAGGAAAGCGCAGGACCCCTATCTCCGATGGTCCAATCAATAGAAGCCTGAGCCAGTTGACAGTTGAGATAGCGCCATCTACCCCCCAAAAGGGAGCACAGCCAGTTTTTGCTCTCTTGCCACCCTCGGGCAAACAGCATGACCGGGATCTGAACTCATGATCCTCTGGACATAGTGTCAGCGTCTTAGCCTGCTGAACCACTTGGGGCCCCTTGGAATTGATTATTTAATAATGACACATTATATATATAATTTGCATGTTATGGGACCCATGGCTAGTGGACGCCCCTGGCTTACTTTGCCAAGTGCTAAAACCACTCCTACACAAAATGATAGTTTTTACTTTTTTGTCCTTGATTACTGTAAGACTTTGAAAGACATAGTTGAAAAGAGGGAGTCAATATAGCTTAAACATTCTGCAACGTTCATGCTGTTACCACAATTGAACAAGTTTATCTTCCTTCCACTGAGTTCTTAATTTAGCCACCATGTACAGTACATACAGTAACACTGACAAGTTCCATTCAGCTCAGCTCTCATTGTTTCATAGTTTTTCACACATAATGTGAACACGCCAAGAATCAGTGTCCACCCCAGACTAGTTGTAAATATTGAACCTTTAATATTTTGCATTCGCAATCAGTTGCCCTGACTGTACTGGGAGTAGATCTGAGGAGTAAAGATTGGATTATAGACACCCTAGACCAGAAGGATAATCTTTTAAGATCACCCTGAAATCATTAGGTCTTTGGCAATGGTTGGGCCTCAAAACTGACCTTGTTATCCTGTAGTGTGGGCCAAGCATTAGTTAATGTCATATTTTATGTTGAATATTTGTTGACAATCTTACATACTTGTCTGCTGTGTTTAGTACATAATGTTTTTAGTATGCTCAATGTTAAATCTGTGTGCTCAAACTCTTTATATATGGTAAAATAAACCTGATTCTGAAGACACTACACTGAACAAAGTAACACATTGAATTGAATTGATTCAAACATGTACATTGTTTCTAGATTTCTTTTTCATTAATTTCTTAAAGGATCTAGAGTGTCTCTGTATTTCAAATTACTGCATTTTGTTGGTTCTGCAGTATTTTATTCCATGATCCCACAAGAGTTTTTGAAGTAGGCTACATAGAGACGGGAGCCCATTTAAAAGACGTTCCAAAGCCATGTCAGCTCTGCTGTGTAGCAAAGCACAATCCTGGATTAGGGTGGAGCTCATGGAAACATGAGCCATATGCCACTCAAGCCTTCATAAGGGTGTACAAGTGTGTTTCTGAACGTGTGTGTGTAGGTCATCAGAACATTCAGCCTATCACCTGATGATCTCTTGATATGTTTTGTTGATTGAGTGAGGGTTGTGGCAGGTTAGAGACAGACAGAGAGAGAGAGAGAAAGAGAGAGACAGAGGATTGAGTGCCGCATGTTCTAGCTTTGACTTACACTAACGCACAATTGGCTTAAAATGGATTTACATTTTTAATCTAGACTGTCAGCTAATCCCCATGCTTTGGTGGGGGTGAGCAGGGCGGTAGTAGATGGACAGCATCTGTTAGCGATGGCTTTAGTAATACAGCTAATGTCTCTATTAGAATGAGCTGTTCTGCAATAATTCTGTCATGCATGCCCTAATACGTGACTAACAAGAGATGTAATGTCCTTGTCCTGCAAGTTGATAAGTTGATATCTTAACAGAATTACAAGTAATTAGTAGGAATCTGTAAAAGTCCATCTGTTTCTCTGTATACTCTGCTAGTATCCATTCACCCTGTTCTTTAATGATCAGGACTACCACATGACCATCACAGAGACTTGTGCTGCCATGAGTAGACAGTGAGTGTAAGGTTTGTATATATAATGAAGTTGGCACTGATTATATATACGCTAAAAACTGTTTGGAATCACATATTAAACTGAATGTTTTCCATGACCACATATACTTTTATTTCAGAAGAAAATTGATTTGAGACTATAATTAACATTCACATATGCTGTCGTATTTTTTTTTTATTTATTTATTTTTTTTCATTTTTTAAAATTCTGGTGTCTCTCACAAGTTGATGACAATGAGCGTCAGGACTTTAGTACAGTCATGACAGTTTGCCAAGACAAACGAAAAGCCACTTACAGAAATGACAAGTTCAGTATGGGCATATGCCCATGAATATGCTGACTTGGGGATGAATGTGGAAGATAACTGTTTCTAATAGACAGAAGAAATGCCTATAAAATTTAATTCTGTCACACTAACAGTGAAAAAAATCAAGCAGTGCAGTGATATAATGGTAGCAGTGCAACACACATGTACATATATCTCAGTGTCATTATTTGCTGGTCACCCAAATAATATCTAGTTTGTGGGGTTCTATGTTTCTACTGCTGGGTGAAGTAGAGAAGAGTTTAATACTACTAAGTTAGTAAACCTACAAAGTGCATTTATATGGTAGGTGCTTTTGATAAAATGGCCAAAAAAGGTATGGTAGATGTACCTAATAAACGGACAGCAATTTATTCTTATATGTTTGTTCCTGTTCATGATCTGAATATATAGCGTACTTGGCTACACTTGTACACACACACACACACACACACACACACACACACTGACGAAAGTACTGACATTTCACAAAAACATACACACACCTACACACACACACACACACACACACACACACACACACACACACACCACAAAAAAAGACAAAATACTCTTGATCGATGAAGTCCCTCTTTAACACCACTCATAGTCTCACAACGTCACCATCAAACCCCTATTAAACCTCCCTCAGGCCAGAATACACACATACACACACACACACACACACGTTGACATTCCAGTTATAGGAGCTAACACATAAATCTACAGCAGGTTAATGTTAGTGCTAATGCACAGCAAACGACCACAGCTCTGATTGAGAACCTCCATTTGCAGGCATTTTAACACCTGTTAAAGTTAAGAGGATGCAAAGTTGTAAATTTATAAGAAAAACAAGTGTCGACAAAGTCAGAAAGCCTGTGACACGAAAAGTCTTAAAAGAGAAGTTTGCTCTTGACATTGCTGGCGGAGTGTGATGTCATTAGGTACTGTATTTCATTGTGCTGTTAACACAAGGAGAGGGCTGTAAAGATCTGTTATTATTTATATATTTATTTATTTATTTATTCAATGTAAAAATTTATGATGTTTCTCTTAAGTACTCTGATCATTACTCTATTTTGCTATGTTGTCAAAACAGAAATATTTATTTAGTCCCTCATACACCATTTTGATTGTGTACAGATGTTCACATTATTAACAAACTATTACATAAAAATCAGCAGATTCTTAACTCGGACTAATATTAAAATTAGCACCAGATTTAGGGTTAGGTTTTGTGTTAAGGTTAAGTTTACAATTTTAGGATTAATACTAATTACTAGTTATTAGTTAAGACTAATAATAAGACTATTGGTGAAAATGAAGCTGTATTTAATACTGTAAATGTAAGCCTATATTTACACACAACAGTCATAACCTTTAAATAAAGCTAATATGGTGATGGCATAACACCAAAGCAGCTCTGACCAACCAAGTCACCAACCTCTGAAACTATTCTGTGGTGTCTGACATTATGAGCACCACACATTTGTGTGGTGGTGCAACAGCACTAATGGTTTTTCAGCAATTGATCCAGTTTATTCCTTGTGATATGACTCACTGGTAGAGTTGGCACAATCACATTGTGTAAAGTTCAACACCTTCGTCAATAAGATAGTGACTCAAATGTGTTGTACCAAATTGTTGCAATCAACAATCATCGTCCTCGAATCTGTTGCCTAATCAAGCTTCAGTTATCACCCCCAGCAGAGTCAGTCAGTGGTTTTAGGAACATCTGACATTATTGACATGCAACATTTTGTCTCAATAGTGTTTTTGCTCATTTTATTGTATGTTTCTGAATCAGACTCAGTATGTAATGATACATACTTTGCTTTTTATCACTGAACATTTGCATGCAAGTAATGACATTAATTTTTATTATTATTATTATTATTATTATTATTGTTATTATTATTATTATTGAATTATTATATTATTTTCATTAAATGTTAGTCTGCTAATTCTTAATGCCAGTTAAATACTGACTTTTTCACAGAGCACAGGTATCCTAGAGTTTGTGTTAAATAATATTGGAATGGTGGAGGAAACAAACAAGCTCAAACAGCCCCACCTACAATATTTTTTCAAATGTCTTTTCTGGAATTTTGCCTGCTCTAAAAAGACACACAACCTTAGAGATTATAATAAGCTTTAAACGATATTATATAACTATTGTACTTCCTTTCTTTGTTCATTTTTAGCCGTCTTGTCTTTGTCCAACATATGAATATTAAAATAACTAGAGAAAAAGATTTAGTTCCCAAGGTTCATGCCTATAATATTCTTTTTAAATTTATTTTAATGCAGGACACACAAATCCCTCCTATTTGACTGACAGTCTGAACGAATGGGAGAATCTAAAGGAACTCTGGAGAGGCCTGATCCTCTTCTTTTGTCGCTGCACATTAGCATATGTTTACCCATCCACACTCTATGTATACCAGCTATATTAATAGGTGGGAAAATGTTTGGAAATGACGTTGACGAGACATTCACTTGAGAGACCCTACTTTTTGTGCTCCTGTCCCTTTCATTCTTTTACATCATCTTTTCTCTCTTTATTTCTTTCTCTGCATTGCATTTTTGCTCTCTCTCTCCTTCTCTATCTCCCTCTCACTTTCTAAAAGCAAATGGCATGAAAATGCACTATAAATCTGTTTCCCAGAGGAATTCCAGGCTGTCTGGCTGAGGCTGACAGCTGAGATTCGACACTTGTTGTGCGGTCAACAAACAATTTGCCTTCAGCTTCACTGGCTCTCAAAGGCCCTCCCTTACTCCCTTTCGCTCCAATCACGTGAAAAATGTCGTTGTCACAGTTCTTTCTGCTTTTTTGCCACACATCCGAAGAGCCTGCTCAGATTTTTTTTCCGAGCATGTTCAGCCTTAAGAAGGCCAGGATCCTTTTCCTTCCTCTATCCTGCTTTGGCCCTTGCCACATGGGCTTGAGCTTTGGGCACATTTTAAAGCACCTGGCATTTCTCCAAGCACAATTTATTTCCATGCAATGAGAAGCACCACACATGGTTTAAGGTGATAGTTTGGTGAAAAAAAATATCGTTCCCTTTACCACATACCCACTAATCAGCCATAACTTTAAAACCACCTCATTGTATCTACACTTGTCTAATTTTATCATCTCCACTGACCATATAGATGCACTTTGTAGTTCTACAATTACAGACTGTAGTCCATCTGTTTCTCTGTATACTTGGTTAGCCTCTTTTCAGCTGTTGTTCAATGGCCAGGACCCCCACAGAGAAGGTTTTATTTGTGGATCATTCTCAGCACAGTGACACTGATGTGGTGGTGGTGTATTAATTGATTAGTTGATCATATATAGCAGCGCTGCTGATGTTTTTAAAGACTGTTCCCACTCACTGTCCACTCTTAGACAGATCTACCTTGTTGGTCCATCCTGTAGATTTAAAGTCAGAGACAGTAGCTCATGTATTGCTGCACAGTCTGTGTTGATCACCCTCTAGACCTTCATCAGTGATCACAGGATGCTGTCCACAGACATTTTTGGCATGGATATTTTGGATTGGTGGACTGATCTCAGTCCAGCAGTGCCACTGAAGTGTATAACAATTCCAGCAGCTCTGCTGTGCCTCATTCACATGTATCAGTGCAACACACACTAACACACCACCACCACGTCAATGTCAGTGTACTGAGAATGATCCAAAAAGGCCAATTTCTTGTCTTATGATTACTGTTTTACTCATATACTGAAGCTAATGTAGCTAACAAGCTAAAGAGCTTTACCTTACATAGACATAAAATAACTGAATATCTTAACTGAAGAATATCTACTCTACATGCTAAATAAATTAATATGTGACAATTTATTATATTTTGTGATGGAGAAGAAGACAGTTTTAGATTCATTATAAACTATCTTAAGAGATTTGTTTTTGTCCAGGGTGACAGATCCTCCAAGGTCAGAGGTCAACATGATCATGAAGCAGACAGTGACTTCCTCTACACCTGTCTGAGGTGTGGCTTTCTAAGGAAGTGAACAACAGGTCACTCATTAAAAGGTGGAGACCTGTCGATCAAACGCCTGACTGCAGAATTACTACCACTTTGATCTCATAAAGAGGCATCTGGTAGGTTTCCTTTCATTAAAGTCTGTGCAAACACAGAGCTGTAATATGAAGAACCTGAGTTAGCACAAAATGAATTGTTTGTAAGCACAATATTAATACCTTTGTAAAACCTTTATTTTTGTTTTTCAATGTTTGAAAATGGTAACTTACCTTTTTATTACATGAATGTTTAATGCTGGACCAATGGCATACTGAAAAACTACTTTAACATTATTTTTTCATAAAATCTTGTTAGAATAACATGCATTCAAAATGAAAATGTTACGGAGATACATTATTATCAATAGTAATACTAATACTAGTATGTGAATATATAAATTAACTAATTATTAATAATACTTGTTATCTTTGTTCTATTCTCCATAAGTTCATATACCTTAACAGTGCATGCATTATCAGTTTGTTCATTGAGTATTCATGCTCATGGGAGGTCTTTTTGGAGCTCCAGAGAACAGCTCTCAGAATGCAGATTAAAATCTCAGATCTTGTGTAATATGTTGTGTGATCTCTTTTAAAGCATGTTAGACAAACCTGTTTATTTAGTTGTTTATTTAACAAGAACAATCATACAAAGGCCAAAGTCTCAATTTCAGATACACTATAGGCATGGCACAAATTCAGAATAATAATAAAAAAAGAGTTTGCACTTTGTAATTCCTTGTTGTAAAGCCCATTTAGGGCTAAGGTAAAGCCTCTATGTTCCTCTGTGTATATGCTTAACCTGCATAGAGTAATAAATTCCATCTTAAATGTGCCCTATTATGGAATTTTTTATTTACTTTGGCATAGTTGATTAAGGAGAGTTTGTACATGGAACTGACATCCCATGAACCTCAAATGCTAATCCCACACAAGCAAAACAGACTACAGAAACAACTCAATTCAAAATCTGTTTTATAATAGCACTGGCTCATATCCCCAGTCTTTATATACACCAGCTGCTCGTCTTTACTGTCTCAATTCTTACATGAGGTTGAGAAAATATACTCTCAACACTATCCATACAGTTCATAATAGCTTTTCTCTTAATTTACCTGCTCTCTCATACACTTCTCTTCCATGCTGTGCACCTCTTCTTTCTCCATTATCTGAGTTTCTCCGTACTTCTTTTGTATTGGGATAGGCTGTTTTATTTCTCTTCGTTTCTCATTTTGTGGCATACATGCAGTATCAGTGTCAAAAAGTACAGCTCCCTGTAGACTCTGGACCAAAAGAAAATTAAATTAGTATAAAGCCTTTTAAAGTTACACATGGCTGTAAATCAGCCAATAAGAGCAGAGCTTGTGCAAATGGTATCTCCAAATCAACCATTTAATTTGTAATAATCACATACTTTATATTTAGATCAAATAATTTCAATACAATATAGCATTATCTTATAAAATCTGAAATCAGTGATATTTGACATACTTGGTCTGAGAAATTACAACAAGAATAATCAAATCCTTGTGAATTTGGCAGAGCCCTAATAAATACTGTAAGAAATTAGCCATACATAGGTGTTGGTTACACACAAGTTAGTATACAGTGGTAACCCTACTTACGAGTTTAATTCATGCAGGAGCCAAGCTCGTTAGCTGGTTTGCTCGTTAGCTGGATGCATTTTCCCCATAAGACTACATGTAAAACATTAATCCGTGTCAGCCGGCCAATATACAGTATACTTTAATATGCTAAATAATGTGTTTATATGTTTTTTTTAAATAAATGAGACAACAATGGCGCTCGTGTAGGCTGGCCGCTAAGGAGAGGGAGACTGACGGTGCTCGTGTAGGCTGGCGGCTAAGGAGGAGAGGAGGATGGGCGTACGTGTATGGCATGGTTACACTTATCATATGAAAAGTAAAAGTAACATTTATCTAACTTTCTTGTTCACTACCTTTTGCTTTCTTTGCATCGCTTTCACTAGCACTTTCACTTTCACTGGACAGCGGTCAAAGGTAATGACTGACCTCTTCTTCTACGCTAGCATCTAGAGGATGCTATGACCGCAGCGCCCCTAGTGGTTGGCATACTTGAACTAATTTACGCTACTCGTTACTTGGAATTTTATTTGTTACCTGGAATACTGATTAGTGGGGATGCTTGTAAGTAGGGTTACCACAGTAGTAGTTTTTAGAAATTGTATGTGGTTTTAGTTCTAAAGCTTAACTTATGTGAGTTCACACTGTTTATACTCAACCACTAGAGGTGAGAGCTCTTTGTTTAGGTGCAGCTCTCTTTGTTTTCATACATTCCACGGCTGCTAATCCAACAGTGGAATGTCCGGAAGGGGTTGGGGAAAAAGTGCAGCTCTCTGACTCGTGCTGAAAAATGCATACCTACATATTTAAGCTTCTCTCACAAAAATCTAAAATATTTCAATTCAACCTATGTATATTTGAAAACTAGACCCTTTAAGGTTTCTAGGGTATGTTTTGTTTCTAGGATAAAATCTTGCAGAGTTATATAAGATTTTTGGCTGAGTTTTCTTAATCTCCTGAGGGTTAATGTTGCTTCAAAATTCTACATGGAAAATTTGCACAATGCTAATTGGTTTCTGGTAACATTCAATACAAATTGATATATTACCAAATTACAGCAAATTGAAGTAAAATTCACACATCAAACCTGTTGACTACATTTTGGTTACGGTCAATGATTTTTTTTTTTTTTTTTTTTTTTTTTTTTTTTTTTTTTTGCCAAACTGCTCCTTTGCATGATAAACTGCCAAACTGCAAACCTTATATGATAAACTGACAGTATTCTAAGATAAAGAAACAAATAATTTGCATTAGTAAAATTTTAAGCTCCTATCACGTTTTTCACATATTGTGTCCTTGTCTAAAAACACAGTTGAAAACAAATGAGAAATGATAACAACTACAGAAAGGCTCTTTGATAAAAGTCATAAAGCAAAAGAAGAAAGGAGTGGGCTGTGGTGGGGAGGATAAGAGAGTGCAGAAGGCCACAAAAGCACTAGTGTTACCATGTCCTCTGAATTATGGATAGCACTCAATGTGGTCTTTTACACACACATACACACACACACACACTTCTCGGCATACAAGAATAGCAGCGGCTGCATAATAGTATCACTAATAAGCAGCAAGGCCAATTAACTATATAATAATGCTGTAATCACTCACCATGGGAAGAAGAGAGAGAAAGAGAGTGAGAGAGGATGTCTGTCTGACAGGTATAATTAGACATGTACTGTATGAGTAGCACTACAGGGGGTATAGCATATATGCATCGTCATTGTGCAATTTTTTTCCTCCATTCATTCTTTTGATTCTTAAAGGATACATTCTGCCAAGCTGCCTATTAAATAAAAGACTAAACCTCAGCACTACATATCTACAAGTTATATTCTCAACAAGTCATTTTAATATTTTATATGTGACTAAAACATATTAATTATAAACATAATAAAATGTTATATTCATTCTAAACATTATATTAATATAAAAAAATATATTTGTGTTGATTCATCTTAAGAGGATTACATGAGTGTTAGAAATAGGGACTTTTAATAAATTAAGGGGCTGTTGCTCTAACCTGAGACTTGAAGAAGAATACTGCCCCCCCACACATACACACACTTTAGGTGTACCCAAATAGACATGTACCTGAATGTGTAAAATATGGTCTTATGTTAAATGTGTAATTTTTTCAAATTAAAAATATGAAAGAAAATGATGAAGATTAAAGATTAATTAAATAAAGGGAAACAAACTGCACACTGTTAATGTAATTGAACAAATTAGTACTTTAGGAATAACACTTCCTGCGGTATTTTGAAGTATTTTGCTTGCTGTCCATTGCTTTTTGCAACTTTAGTAGGCTTCTGACTGGGTTATTCACATAATGCTTTTTATGCCCTTAGGAATAAAAGTTTGGATGATATGGCGATTTAATTGTAACTTTTGTAATTATGGGCTACTCCTATTTATGCAGCCACAACAGCAAAAATAAAACTTTTTTTTTTTGCTCCAGACCAGCTGCTCAGTCAAAGTGGGCAAATGAAGTGTTGCATGGGCAACTTTAGCCTGGTCTTGTGCACATTCATGCTCTCCAATGCTCATTTATTTATTTATTTGTTTATTTTTGGATGAGTGTAATACTGATTAACTTTAAATATCATCTCAATTCTTGAGGCCTGTTTTTTTATTAGTTGTGAAATAACTGATTTAGCACAATATTTTAAAATGGCCTGGAATTGTAGATTCATTTGTTTTTGACACGTGCTGAATATTATTATAATTGGTAATAACTAAAACTGGCCATAAAAAAGCATGATGTTTTATCATAGTTGCACCCCTAATACTGTAGCTACTATAAATGACACAAAACTACTACAAGTGATTTGGGAACTGCTTTGAAACTTAGTTGTGCATCTCAAGAGATGATCGCTATGATTGGAGCAGTTATGTTTGGTAGCTCCAAATAAAATCTCCATGAAATCTCTATGAATATTGTAAAATATAGACAACAAATATGTTCAGCATTAAACATTTATTGCTGAAGTGTTTTTGGCGCACTGTTGTACAAGGTTTAATTATCTTATATAGTAGTGCATGTCCTTTTTGAATAAAATTATGAACATTAATGAACTTCTTCATGATATTCACATTGTTGGACCTACAGTAGTATATGCAAATAGTGTTAGCTTTGAGAATGAGGAATTGAAGTGTAGGCCTATAGTTACAGGGGTTTTAAGGGGTTAAAACACACAGCACAGACAATGGCAGCCTCTAGACTAGCAGTCTAATTTTCACATTTGTTTGCCAGATTTTTTTTTTTTTTGTATTTGTGCAAAAACAGTGGAGAAAAGTGGAGAATATAAGTTTACTGTGGCTTATGGACTAATGTAGTATATGTTACACTTTGTTAAAGCTGCTCATCAGGAATCTAGTCTGAACGTTTTATCTGACCTGAACATATACAGAAATGTAGCAGAGGTCTGTGATACTATTTTCAAGCAAAACTGACAGCTTTTGTGTATTATAAAGAAAGGTAACATAGGCTGGTTGCCTGATCGACCAATAAAACACTTTAGCTATGAGGAAGCGCGAGAGAAAGCGAGATGGCGAAAGAATGAAAGAAATGAGAGGGAAGAGGAAAAAAGGCCAGTCTGAAAGGAAGGGTCATGACTGGCAGTCTATCTGAAGAGTTCCTGTATCCTCACAAAGAGCCATGACATCATCAGGTATTGAAGCTGAGAGAGAGAGAGAGAGAGAGAGAGAGAGAGAGAGAGAGAGAGAGAGAGAGATGTGTGTGCATGTGTGTGAGGAGATTAATCAGCTCTGTTTGCTGTGGCTTTGCTTTTATTACGTCAATTTTTTTCCCACCACAAGCTTTATTTTCAAAAACACAGTGTACCCTGCTCCTTATGTTCCTTATGTGTGCGAGTGTGTGTCTCTAATCTCTGAGCATTTTTCTCTGAAAGACTCCTTCTTTTCCTAAAACATGTAAAATAAAATCTGTGTTAACGTCTGAAAAATGTTTTTCACTCCATCCCTCCCCTCCTCCATCCCCCATCCCTATTCATCCTTCTGTCCTCTCTAACAGGCCAATAGAAACAGTCTGCAGGGCAGCGATGCTAGTTAGTTATGCACTGGGTGAATAGATGTGCATTAGAAACACTTTTAGACAGCAGCAAAAAAAAACAAAAAAACCCCACAAAATAATCAGTACAACTCAGCACAAAGATCAGTGTTCAGATAAAGAACAAGCATCATCTTAAGTACTCGCTCCTTTTTTTTTTTTTTTTTTTTTAAATACTGAGCTTTTAGGGAAAAGAGTTTATACTAAATAGTTTTAGTAGAAACTAGCAGGGAACCCAAGAGTTTATTGTGTCATGCCAAGAATGACACATTTGTTAAAAAAAGAAAATAAAACAGACTACCTTGCTTTTTCTTGTATTTTATGCACACATAGCCTACATGATTGATTTTTACTTGTTCATAGTCTTAACTCACTTTATCCTGCACATCAGGCTGTTTTTGTTACTGTGCCTTCAACACATTTTTTTTTCTTTTTTTTTTTTGGGGGGGGGTGTCCCCTCCACCTTTTCAAAAGGCAGTTTTGGTCCCCTGCAGTTTTCACCATCCAAAAGTAATGTTACAATATATTAAATAGAGACAGGTTAAGCACTGGGACCAAGCAGAAAACATCCACTCAGGCTAAAGCTTGTTTCCTTTTAGACCGCCCACAAGCTCTGACATTTCTTTCTAATGTGTAATTGGCTGTTCCTGCTGTCACTCCATTATATTGTAAACAGGGTTATTTGGCCAGGAGTCAGTGTTCACCTGCCACTATTGTGCCAGTTTCACAGTACGTGACTTTTGTGAGTTGTCTGTCATTGTGTTCACACTACACGACTGATCGCACTGTAATTGTGTCTTTCAGTTGTTGTGGCTTTCATACTCAATGACTGATCAGCGACACGGGGTGACGAAGTACACAATTTTTCATCGCAGACTCTTGGCTGCTCTCCAAAACACGTTTTGTCACAAGAACAGAACAGTACAGCCGACGCACAGGCTACGAGCTAGCAGTACAGTTACAGTTATAACTGTGCTGCTGCCGTTTTTAGGACAAAATAGAAGCCGGCAAATGTGTATATTAACAGAGGGAAGAAGATACATGGACACCATCGGGTGCCTTCAAACCAGAACTGCCTATTTTATTTTCATAGTTTTTCACTTGTCAAAATAAGAGACTTTTTTTGACAAGTGAAAAAAAAAAGAATATGTTATCAATAATTAATATTAATATAAATTTTATTATTTTGTTATTAATAGTAACAATTAATACTTATAATTATTATATTATTAATAGCAACTAATACTTATTTAAAAGATATTATCAATCATACTTTATTAGTCATTCACATTCTCAAGCCAGTTGTGTCCCCCACACCTCTGACATCAAAATGTCATCACTGCTTCAACACTTTATGCAAGTATGCAGAGCTCTGATTGGCTCTGTATTGTGCCTCATTCAAAAACACATCATACATATACTGCATAGAGTGAGGCATGAATGGTACATAAAACCAATGTTAAAAGTACTTCAAAGTGTTGTTGTTATTTTATTTATTTATTTATTTTTCATTTCATTTTGGGAGACAAAGCTACTGTTCCTGTCAGTATTGGCTCCTTGGGACAGTTTTCTTGATTTTTTCATGAGTGTGTACACGTACTCACTCCACACACACACACACACACACACACACACACACACACACAAATGCATCCTCTCTCTCTCTCTCTCTCTCTCTCTCTCTCTCTCTCACACACTCACACACACACACACACACACACACACACACACACACACACACACACACACAAATGCATCCTCTCTCTCTCTCTCTCTCTCTCTCTCTCTCTCTCTCACACACTCACACACACACACACACACACACACACACACACACACACACACACACACGCACAGCAAAACACATT
>BRDA01042733.1:21051-41068 GCA_036984385.1 Crenuchus spilurus
ATATATATATATATATATATATATATAAAATGTGTGTGTGTGTGTTATCCTTAGCTTCATTCATTTAAATGTTTGTGAACTGACCATGTTACAGAAGAAAAACACACTGCCATCATCACTGCTTTGCATTGGGAGGCACCATGAAATGAACGCCGGGGGTAATGGTTTAATTCTAGCTCAGTGGTCAAAGCCAGCCTGTTTGTCCAGCAAACAGTTCTGTGGCCTGGGCTATGGCCAGCGGTCACTCCTGATCAACAACGCTGGTCAGTAGTGCCTCCAAATCTGCTTACCCAATGCACCAATGTGTGGCCTGAGTTGGGTCAAAAGGTCATAGTGAAGTAGAGCATTGCGGGATCAATTGCTCTCTGAGGATCTGGAAGCTGTATAGATCACCATTAACAGAACCATTCTGCTCTTGTTAGGATGCTGGCCAAAATATGGCCACAGGGTCGTGTCTGTATGAATGCTTTTGAAAGGGAATCAGATTCATCATTGCAACTAATAATTGGCCAAAATAGGCCCAAGGCATCAGGGGTCAAAGGGTAAAGGTCTGTTCAGTTAGGCTTGCAGAAAGATGATAACAGAAAGTGACATGTCATTGCCTATAAGGAATTATGTGTAGAGTCATATAACAGCAATGTTTACTGGGGGTGGGGAGTGGTGACAACAAATTCAAAATAATTAATGAAAATAGAATCAGTGGTGCTCAAATGAGTGGACACAAAAAAAATGTGATACACTGAATTTATAGGATACAAATGTGTACACTGAATAAAATTTTCATGTTCAATTGTACACACATTTTCTACAGAAACAATTCAATAACTGTTTATTTGCTGAATTTAACATGTTAGGAAAAGACATGACCTGTGCAAGTGTCAAGGCACATTTTAATGTATATTTCATTATTTCCATTAAGTTAAATTCAGGAAATAAGTAGAAGCTGTGTACTAAAATATGCCATATTTAAGTTTATATTTAATATTTTATATTTAAAAACATCAGCAAAACATAATTTGACTAGTGAGGTTCAAACGTTTGAATAAAACTGTATATCAACACATCTTAGACATTCATCTTGCTATCTTTTGGCATAACATTTTATTCAATTTATAAATATAACAACTTCATTTGATTTATTTTAACCTTATAAGGTAGCATTATACAATACAATATGTACCCATCAGGTTTCCAGTCCAGTGACAAAACAGTGCCACCTCAGTGATAGACCAGTGCCACCAGTGGTTCCAAGAGATTAAGACATACCACACAACAGTGTCAAGACCTTGAATGAATCCTATAACACATACTTGACTTCAAAGCTCTGATTCATAATACATTCTCACAACCATGATAAATTTGGTGTCTAAAGTTTGAGGTATTAATATACACTGATCAGCCATAACAATAAAACTCCAACCTTGTATCTACATTCATTATTCAACTCCATACTTTGTAGTTCTACAATTACAGACTGTAGTCCATCTGTTTCTCTGTACACCTAGTTAGCCTTTAACCCTGGTTTTCAGTGATCAGGACCTCAGCAGAGCAGGTATTATTTAGGTGGACCATTCTCAGCACTACAACATACTATTGTCCATTATATAGATAATAGTGACCAGGGCAATGGCTGCACTGACTACAGAAAAGCAAAAGTAGCAGGTGGACATATTTAATAAACAATGACTGACATTTAAAATGGTGATTACAGACAGTAATTTTTGGTCAAAAAGCCTATTTAACCACAATATTGATTACCCTTTTGTTATCGCACTAGCAATGAGAGCAATTACAGCTGAAATGATTGAAAAGGAAGAATTGAAAAAAGAGCCATCATTATTAAAGACAGCCACAAATAGCTGGACTTATGATTATTCATTTTTCTTACTAAAGTGACTTTAAATGTGTTTGATGTATTTACTGTGTGTGTCTGTAATGTTAACACAAAGCATAGCAGCAGTTTTATCACATCCCCATTTTTGACCTTTGACCTTCGACTGCTGGGGAAACCGGCAACAAATGATTGATGGCTTGTGGATATGTGTGTTTATGTAAGTGTGCATCAGTGGGTTTGCAAGTCAGGATGCTGGAGTTAGGAGGAGAGGAGAAAATGAGATCAAGACTCTTGTTCTACTGCTTTTGAATAACAGTAAAACAGCCCTGAATTAAATATGATCTGTTTTGAAGTTTTTCATTAAAAAAAACAAAAACAAAAAAAACAAAAAAAAAAACATCCATCCAGCACATGGACCTATGTTTTAGAACTATCCAGGTCCTGTCCGTAAATGTATATGTTTGTAGCAAGGCTGGAGATTGTTGTATACAATTAGTTTTACAAGTGTTATCCATTTGAATGGATATTTATTTTGTGTGTATGTGTGCATGACCTCACTGTTGCATCATATCTTACCTCCTATTATTCTATATCACATTACAAACCTGGAAATGGGAATGTTCATGCAGCAGGTGAAATCTAAATGTAAACATATTTTACACTTTTTTAATAACTGGAGACTTCAGACATATATGTAACTATTAAGAGTTTGTTTTTCTTCTATGCAAAATACAAATTTCAAGACATGTCTGCAAGATATCTAAATGCAATATCCTTTTCAACAAAATTGGCATTACTGGCATTACTACCTGAATTTTCCAGGGTTTCACCTCTAAAGTGTCTAATTTTGGTTAGTTACCATCAGTAAACCTCCAGTCACAGCCTCATTTCAATCACAGTCTCATGTCCACTTGCTGTTTGTCTCCACCCTCGTCTTGCCCTGACATGTCTCATCATTATGCTCACCTGTGTCTTGTGATTCCACAGCCCTGGTTCCATATCTTATGTGTGATTATGTTTGGTCACTGTATAGTCAACCTGTCATCTTATGTCTCACAGCTTTTTCCTAGCCAAGTTTGTCATAGCCAAAATTAATTCACAGCCAAGAATCTTTGTTTTGGTAAACACCCTGCATCCAACCCCTCCTCTTACTTGATAGCACCCTTAAGGCTACTGCAGTTGTTGTCAAAACGTTAATATTCAACTTTTAATCACAACTAAATGAATTTAAAAGCAGCATATTTTTCTGAATATTGAATAGGGCAATAACATAATTTTTTTTGTATTATCACTACAGAATATTTCACCAAAACATGAAACTGGCATGTTTTGAACTGATAACATTAATTTTATTAAATCTATTTATTATCTTTCCTGCAGTTGTCTCAGGAAACATTTTGGGAAGTCCTACAAACCTACAAACCATCAGGTGTTCAGATTAGCTTTGGACTGAGATGTAGCTCTGCTCCCAAGTCGACGCCATTGATACCATTTAATCTGTGCTGCACCTTTAAGAGCATAACGTTTTCTGATTTTGTCATTGTCACTCACTTGCTTGGATATATTAAAATAAATTGTGTAGATATTTGTAGTTTAATGAAGCTAACATTAGCATCATGGCAAATTCTCATGTCATTTCCAGCCTAGTTTCAATGAGCTACAACAATAAACATGTCAGAAGGTTGAGGAGGTGGATGCAGGGGGGCAAAACCTTTTAATTTAACAGATTCTAGGCTGTGAAAAACAAAAACTGTGGCTGTGGCAAACCTTCAAATCACAACATGAAGACAATACAGGACCATGATGGGAATACAATGAATAATGCAGACTGTGAGACACGAGGGGACATTTAAGCCAAATGCAATCAAGTGAGATGAGGAAGCAGGGCTGTGGAATCATGAGACACAGGTGAGCACAATGACTACACACGATGAGGCATGACATGACAAACTGCATGTGAGCAAAAAGTGGCCCTTATATTAGAAATACACATTTGGCCCACATGTAACATAATAAATGCAGTCCATTTCTGGCAGAGATATGGCAGTGCTACCTACATATGAGCCATCAGTGGCCCACATATTAAAAAACCTATTTGGCCTACATTTTGTAAAACAGATGTGGTCCACTTCTGTCAGAGATATGGCAGTGTTACCTACACTTGGCTGATATGTGGCCCACATCTTGCAACCGAGAGCAGTCCACCCACGTGCCATCAATTCATGCGGCAAGTGGGCTAAATGATTTTGCTATCTGGGATTGTATTCTCTGGAGTGATGGAACTCGATCCAATACAGTTATAGTGATATTTTTAATCCAGAACTGCTAATCTAATATCACCTGGCCTCACTAGTTATTTCAGGGCTGAATGCAATCAAATCCTAACAGCAATGTTCTAACATAGTGTTAAGTCTTCCCAGTAGAGTCCGTTACTGCAGCAAATGAACAAACTTTATATTAATCCAAAAGAAATGTTGGATGAGCAAGTGTCTAGAAGTTCTTGGACATATATTTTATAAAGAAACATCAAAGACAGAGCAGGTAACAGGTAACACTGTGAGAAATGTGGTAAAGCTTGTGTCAGAAAGTGTTCTTCATCGGAAGGTTTTGTGACATTGTCACCTCCTTTGTTAAGAACTCTTCAGACAGCCCAAAGTCTTTCTGTGAGAAACTATAGCAGTTCATAATCCCCGTGTGAAAAATCGATTCCAACACAACCCGACATGTCGTCTTACTCTACCCAACATAAGGCTTTTCTCTGACACCTGAGGGATCTGAGAGATGATTTTGAGACTGTGTGTGTGTGTGTTTCTCTCCTTTCTAAAGTCCCCAAAGCTGAAGAGGAGCTGAGGGAGTGTGTGCCTCTTTCTGAGTGTGCAGGGATGGCAGTAGATGCCTACAGATGGGATAGATAGAATTCCCAGTGGCTGCTATCCACCACATGTGGGCCATGTTCCAAACTCACGGTCACCGAAGACCACTTCACTACTAAACCATAACCAAGTTCATAAAGGGAAACACCTCTCCGATTCCCAGAAATCACAATTCAACAATCACTGGGAGACACCACCAAAAAGATGATCACCAGGAGACAACCACACCCCTCCCTTGTACAGCAGATGAAGTGAGCCAGTCTGAATTATGTACCCAGTCCAGCTCTGGGACAAGGTTTGTGTTTTGGGGGGTAACCTCTATACTTTGGTCCTGTAATGTCAGATAACTAAAATAAATGGGTATGGCCCACAAATTATGTCCATCCATCCATCCATTATCAACCGCTTTATTCGGGGCCAGGTCGCGGATGTAGCAGTCTGAGCAGGGAAACCCAAACCTCCCTCTCCCCAGACACCTCAGCCAGCTTTTTGGGTGGAACACCGAGACGTTCCCAGGCCAGTCGAGAGACATAGTCTCTCCAACGTGTCCTGGGTCTTCCCCGGGGCCTCCTCCCGGGGGGACATGCCTGGAACACCTCCCTATGGAGGCATCCAGGGGGCATCCGAAACAGATGCCCGAGCCACCTCAGCTGGCTCCTCTCGATGTGGAGGAGCAGCGGTTCTACTCCGAGCTCCTCCAGAGTGACCGAGCTTCTCACCCTATCTCTAAGGGAGCGCCCAGCCACTCTGCGGAGGAAACTCATTTCAGCCGCTTGTATCTGCGATCTCGTTCTTTCGGTCATTACCCAAAGCTCATGACCATAGGTGAGAGTAGGAATGTAGATTGACGGGTAAATCAAGAGCTTTGCCTTTTGGCTCAGCTCCTTCTTCACCACAACAGACCGCTGCAGCGACCACATTATTGTGGAGGCTGCACCAATCCATCTGTCAATCTCACGCTCCATTCTTCCCTCACTCGTGAATAAGATCCCGAGATACTTGAACTCCTCCACTTGAGGCAAGACTTCTCCACCCACCTGGAGAGGGCAAGCTACCCTTTTCCGGTCGAGTCCACAAATTATATCATAATCATAATTTAATTCAAAAAATTAAACTGTCAAATATTTTATATTCATTACATGCAACATGACATATTTCAAACCTTGATGATCATAAAAAAGGTTTGAAATGTCACTTTATGTATAATGAATATAAAATAACAGTTTACTTCATTTAAATTATAAAAACAAATGAGATTTTTCAAAACAATGTAATTTTTGGCCATTTTTGGCAAAAGTGGCATTGTATCTTTATGCATCACTCTCTTTCTCCTTTGCTTATCTTTCTCTATGTGACTGTATTTCTTTAAGTCTGTGTCTCCCTCTCCTTAACTCTCACTTTTGCTCTCTCTCATATACACTTCAATACTATCGTCCCAGGCCTTGAGAGGGAAGAGTATCATAAATTGCTTGAGCGAGAGACAGAGAAAGATAGAAATGGATAGAGTGAAAGAGCGAGTGATGGTGAGGCCTCTAGAGTGAGAGACAGATAAGATGGGGCGAGTGAAGGTAAAGAGGGATTCTAGAGGAAGAGCTCTATGCACAGAAGTGTAAATAAAGGCGGGTGGCCCACCGCTTCCCCAGCTGAACAAAGAGATGATGTCACACATCCCAGGCCTGGACACAGTCACACGCTCTGACATACACCTATAAACTAAAAGCTCAATATTTTTCTTCAAATTCTTTCAAAACTTCACTCAGGCTTTAGCAGGACTTTTATCTGTTACAAATGTCTATAAAAACATCATCCAACCTATCATTCATTCATCTTTTTTTTGCTTTAGGTAAAAACTTTCAAGAAAACATCCCTATAGTGAGGATAACTAGCCTACTACACTACATCCAAGTTTCTATTCCTACTACCTGAGAGAACAATACATGTATAATGTTAAACACATCACACAACCGTTGTTTCCAATGACTGTTTAATAAAACAGCTGACAGAAGAACATGGTGGTGTACCTTGTACAGCATTAAATATATCTAGCCAGTGTGCCTGGTACAAGATTGCAATCTTCCCATCTTTTCTGCAGTATTAGCTTTTTAATACAACAACTGGTTTGCCATCGACTATGCAAGTAGTTTACGAGAACTAGCACAGCTCAGCTAAGTTCCCACAGTCTTGGTCAAACCAGTGGAGAACCAGGATATTGCTGCATTTGCATGCTGCTACTGTATGTTTTTTAAAACATAGACTGACTGCATGTGGGATGTTAATGCTGAAGAAATGATGACTTAAGGTGAGCTGTGGCCTGGACTTCTATTTAGTTAAAGTGGGAAAAAGACTGAAACAAGAAATCAGCTTTGCTTTCAGTAAAAAAATCAGACATTGGAGGGGTTTGGGGGGTCTCAAATGTGAATGGGTCTGCCTTTTTTTAGGCCAAGACTCCCTCAGGCTTCTCAATAGCTAGCTACTGACTGATACCGAGTAGGAGATTGAGTGATTAGATAACTTAACAAAACAAGAGTGAAGGAGTAAAGGATATGAGATTAAATCAGGCGTAATCTGTTCGAGACCTAACTATGTAACTAAGTATGTAATAATGCAATTTTATTATCTATTCTAATTCATTGAATAACTATTTAATTATGTTATATCATTATGCAGGGGTGGGTGTCATCTGTACACAGTTTAGTTAAAATAAATAAGTACTGAACAAATTGAAGAGTGTTATTAATTGTATTTATTCTAATTAATGCATGCTGGATTACTTTTATATGTTAGTGGCTTATGGTCTTTCCTATATCCACTAAAATATTACTTTGTAAGTATGTAATAATACAGTCAAATTATTCATTGTGATTAATTGTATAGCTATTTAATAATGTGGCCTTCTTAGACTTATTAGGTCAGCCTTACTGTAAGCAGTCTAAGATAAATTAGGTAAAGTCAATTCAACAAGGAGGTATTCAGGTAATTGCTCTACAGATATACAAGGGTGGATCAGTGTTAACATATTAACAATTTTTGTCAGTATTTATGAACATACATGTGGGAATCTGGAGTGCCGACCAACCATCAAACTGAAACTTTGTTTGAAAATATGAAACAACAAAGAGACTGAACCGATGAACTCTGACACCCATATGAGTATCTCCACCTAGAGTTGGTAAACCCAGCTACAGCTTCATTTAAAGAGAGAAAGCTAAGCATGGGATCATGGGAACCTGTACACGCATGATAACCACTTTGTGTTTGATTGATTTTTCAAACTGTATTAGTACAACACTGGACTGTAAAAATGAATCTTTTCCTAAATGAGTGATTATTATTGACTGTCCGTGGCAATGCAGTGTAAGAATGTCTGTAGATTTCTACTGATCTCTTATGTGTTTCTGCAGACATCTGCTTTTTCTGGTGATTTCTGCTGTGTTTTGTGGTTTTTTCTACAAAGTTGATGTTAGCTTCTCATGGATGCAGCAGTTATATTCAGACACCTACCAGGGGAGGGGGTTACGTTTACTTTCCTGTAATCACATTTGTCCACGCCCCCTTGTGATGTCATGTCATCATACACGTCTATTCCTGCATGTGTCTCACTAATTACACCCTGTATATATTCTCCCCTGGTCTTCTTGTCATAGTCAGTCATTGTTTTTGTCTCAGCGTATGTATCTTGGTGTCTCTTGTGCAATAACCAATCCTGTATTGGACTACACTGCTGATTCCTATTTCATCATCCTCCAGATGGTACACCCTGCTGAAGATGGGTAAGACAAGCAATGAACAGATACTCAAACCAGTTTATATGAGTAGAGCTGTTTAAACAGAGTGAGCATTGGTGATGCTAATTAACCAATTGGATATTTTGACCAAAAAATGTGCCATTTCATTAAGACCCCAAGGGTGCTGTGATAACTTTTGTAAAATGGATATGTCACCTTTAATGAAGTGAGATTCCAAGCATTATAATATATTACATAAATACAAAGAATGATCTTAGCTTTCACTCTGTGAGCTCTACTATGAAGAGTATGCTGTACTTAAAATTCAAATAATCAAAAGCACATTATTGAATTTTTCATATAATAGTGTGCCTTTACATGCAGTGTGGGGCCTAAATGAACTCTCTGACCATTGAGTCTTTCTGACCATTTGCTGTACTGGACTGACCTTTGATACAGATTACCTGACTGCATGGAGTTCTGTTATTGTCTGGAACTGGCACGCACTTGAGTTACTCACAGTTCAAAGTACAATAAACAATTTTAAAACAAATTACAAAGTGCAAATAAAATGGAAAATATCCTTATTAATAATTACCAAGTCAACCCACATGTGGCCTTGATGCACAAATGATAAAGACGATGTTATTCAATGACCCATTTCAGGGACATATAGTGTTTGTATAAACAGGCTGGAACTGGCTAAGAAGTATTCATAGAAAAAAGGGTCAAAACATGCACGTCAGTGGAAACATGAATAATCCTGTATTGCAACTGTCAACAAAATGAATAAATTCTGTTTCATAATCTATAATATGGCTTCAGAAACATCTACATAATATATGTTTCTATTCTGTATATTATAGGCTGTACTGTATGTAGTAGAAGGTGTATGAAAAGCATACTATAGTAGATGACATACTGTAAGCAAGTTTGAAGAACAAAGCTTGGTTCCAGATGTTTTCTGCAATGCTTCCAGCCATCGCGTGGATTTGTTAAATTACATAATCAGCACACTTCTCTGCATCCTTTGTTAGCCCCCTTTCACCCTGTTAACCCCTACAGGACCACCACAGTGCAGGTATTATTTGAGTGATGGATCATTCTTGGCACTGCAGTGACCCTGACGTGGTGGTGGTGTGTTAGTGTGTGTTGTGTTGGAACAAATGGATCAGATACAGCAGAATTGCTGAAGTTAATAAAAATGTGGAAATACATTTCACTAGTGTATTACGTCCACTATGCACTGCGTTTTAAATCCCAAAAGTATTTAGTATTTATGTATATATGCACATATCTATTGTATGTGTGTATATTTATAAATGCAAAACTTATGCTAACAGAATGCTTTAATATCCCTCCTATGTAGAAAAATGAAATCATGGTCTTTATATTATAATGAAAGATGAAATTATCCCTTCTTGATTTTAATAGTGCCCCTAAAACATATGTGTTAATCTGACCTGTCAGAGTGACTACACACATTACACACACACACACACACACACACACACATAGTGAGAAGACATGTAAGCTCTTCTCACATATAAATTTATACACATATACAGATGTGTGTGTGTGTGTGTGTGTGTGTGTGTGTGTGTGTGTGTGTGTGTAAATTAGCTATTAGGTCTGGAGCGCTCATGCTTGTCTGTGTACATTTCCCATGACTTCACTGTGATAAATGTTGGTAAAATGTGTTAAGTGCTCTCAATATGCACAACGTGTCCAGAACGCTTGCGCAAGTCTCTGTCACATCCGTTGTGCAGAACACACACACACACACACACACACACACACAAACACACACACACACACACAGACACACACTACTAAGTCTGTGTGAGCAGAACATCCAAACAGCTCACCCTGAAGAATCAATATGACATTAGAATGTTATTTTTATAAGTTTATATAAGACTTTATATAAATAGATTTATATAAATTTTATATTTAAAACTTGTTTCCAAATGTTACCAAATAATAAGTTATATAATATAACTTTAAGTCAAAATGGAAATGGTGAAGACTTTTTAAATTTAAAATAAAATAAAATAAATTCTAATGTAAGTTATTGCAGGTGTCTCGACCATTTGTGGCACAGTATAAATTAAACTTTGTATAAATGACAATAAAGAGAGATTTTCTTCAGATATACAGCTATATATCATGTTTCTAATCCACTTGTACCAGTGCAACCCACTCTAACACACCACCACCACATCAGTGTCACTACAGTGCTGAGAATGATACACCACCCAAATAATTCCTGCTCTGTGGTGGTACTTTGGGAGGTCCTGATCCTTGAAGAACAGTATAAAAGGCTAATAAAGTATACAGAGAAACAGATGGACTAAAGTTTGTAATTGCAGAACTACAAAGTGCAGCTATATGGACAGTGGAGATGATAAAATAGTCAATGAGTGTAGATACAAAGTATGTGGACAGTGAGTGCACACTCTACTGAATGCATGTCTTTTCCCATTACTCTGTCTTTCTGTCCTTAACACCTGCTAGCTTTAGTGTATTACACCCTCCCCCCTGCCTTCAGAGTATAACCCCCCCCAACGCACACACACACTCACACATACACACACCCACACGCACACACACATTTACTCATCAGTCTTTGCACTGCCCACTTGCTACACTTGACACAATAAATAAAGCAACTAAATCAAAACAAACAACCTAAATAGACTCCGCCTCCTTACGCTTCCTGGTTACCATGAGTAGAGCAAATTCAATTACACTGTGAATGTAAGACCACATGAATACACAGCAAAGGGAAAAAAGAGAGGAGGAAATAAAGTGAGAGTAAGCAGAAAGAACAGCAAAGCTACTATTATTCTGGCAATTTTTTTTGATTAGTTACATCGAGTTATTAATCTTATTGTCACAAACCTTTTTTTAAAACTTCTTTACCGCCTTTCTAAAACTTTTTTCTTTTTATCTCTCTGCTCTTTGCAGCTGTATTTTGAATCAGACTAAAGATCCACAGAGAGCTAACCATTTCTTTCAGATCAGTACATTCTCTCCCCCTCACACACACACACACACACCCTTTTCTCCAGCTCATGGATCACTGGTTAGCTTAGGCATACAGGCCCCTCTACAAAAGCTGCAGCTGACATGTGGACCTTAATGGCAATAATGGCCATTTTTAAGCCCAATCAATCACATTTAGTGGACATCTCCATTTTTTAGTGCCTGAAAAGGTATAAATAATAATAATGACGCAAAAAAAAGCCAAGGAGAAAGAAAAGAAAGCCGGAGGAAGAAGCAGCGAAGAGAGAGAGAGAGAGAGAGAGAGAGAGAAAAGCAGCACGGTAAATATTTTAACTGCTTATTAAGATTTGGAGGGCACTACAAAAGGAGCATCTGTGGAGTGAGCAGGGCGCTGAAAGGAAAGGAGATCCAGATGGCTTCAGGAAGCCATGAGAGAAATTCAATCTATGGATGGAAAAAGAAAATTATGTATTTATTTATTTATTTATTCATTGTTGTTGTATAATGTGAAAAGACTTGCTTGTGTATCTCAGTTCATATGTACTCGTTTTCACATATTTTCAGCACAAAAATGTCCTGACTTAGTAGAAAATCAAATAATCAAGCCAAAAACAGAAAAAACAAGAGTTACCTTCCACCAAAAAGTCCTGATCATCCTTTGTACTAAAGTGCTTTTTTAGATGACTAAAAATGATTTGTTTTGGGTTCTGAAATCACATCCTTAAAACTAAAGATGACAAAAGATTGATGATTGGCTGAACCTCTCTTGCTTCCCTAGTAAACTATTCTATGGTTAGTGTATCATTTTAGTAAATGAGATGTGTATGAATGTGAAGAACCATTTTTTTTTTACAGTGAACAGTTCTTTCACATCACTTTTAACTCTGTTTTATAACAGACATCCAGTTTTGTTCTATGAAAACATTCAAAAATTGTCTTGAGATATGATGGATGGAAAAATTAAGATAATACTAAAATGAACTGGATATTAATAAATAAATAAAAAATAATAATAAATGAATGAATAATTTACCTAAAATTAAGACAAATGAAGTTAAAACATCTCTTACAATTAGCAACATAAGCTACTTATAGATATATTTCCTAGCAAATGTATGTATTATCCGACGTCCTGATAATGTATAAAAGTAGATGTGTGTGTGTGCGTGTGTGTGTGTGTGTGTGTGTGTGTTTGTGCATCCTTGCGATAGCGTAAATGGATCTGAAAGCCTTTTCTAGGCCTGTGACAGAGGCCAGGATTCTCAGGACAGCCCATAAAGTGTGTGCTGAATGCCCTGGTTTGTTTATCTTCTACAGGCTCAGATAGCTCCGTGTCTCTTCGGCCTCATCTTTACGAGCTGCCGTGGCCTGCGGTGTAGTCCGTACACACGCAATGGCCAGGGAAGAGGGGGTTTGGGCTCATGGGATGGAGTGGGGGGATAGTAGGGCCTTGTGGGAAATTGGCCAAAGGGGGGCTGTGGTAGGGGGATATGGGACTGCTGATTCAGTCAGGTTGCTTTTGCACCACAATAGGTCTTATTTACGAGCTTTAAGCCCTGTCTGCCCCCGTCCACTGCCATCAAAAAATGAATTTCAAAAGGAGCTGCAAGAAAAAGAGCATATTTAAATATGCAAAGCAGCCTCACTGGGGCAATGGAGCTAGTAAGAAAGTTCCCATCCTTCTCCTCTCTCTCCAGTTCTCTTCCATTCTCTCTCGCCCTTCAGACTGAAGTGAAGGTAGATGCTCTAAGAAAGGTGAGCGTGGCAGTTCACAAGATAATATGGAAAATTTTACAGCTTTCATTCTCTTCTAATCCCCCCCCCTCTCTCTCCCTCTTTTATCTGGTTTGGCTTTTATTGGCCGCTGGGCTCCTGGGAACTTCAGCCTAATAAAAAACAATCCGGAGGAATTTTCCACTGAATATATGCAGTTTGGAGAGCAGATAGGCATGGAGGCATTCTCAGTGCACTGCTATACAGGAAAAAAAGCTGAAAAATGTTGCATGATTGCTGCATGGCTGCAAGTGGCTGAGACCCTTGTAACAGGTGGTTAAATGGAAAAATGAAGAGAACCATTGGTTCTTCATCACATCCACAAGCAGTAAATCCATCAGTCATGCAAAGAAATGGGAAGATAGAGCAATTAGAATTTAAAACTGAAAGACGCTAAAGAGATTCTTTGTTGAATCCACTGTTGGGACTCTAATAAACCATTCAGTGAATGGTTCTTTAACACATAATTCTTTAGATCCCAGTAAGATTCTAGAGCATTCTGGTAGCTCACTGAGAAATCTACAAAAGAGACACAATGTGTTTTTTAGGGTGTTGTAGATATTTAAAAAAATTGAAAAGGCATGTGATGATGTGCACTCTCAATGTTAGCAAATGATAGTTGGAGTGTTGCTGTGATGACAGTGTTTGGCTGTGTTTAGTGAATCAGATATGAGGCGAGACTTGTTGAGTTGTTGGATATTTGTTGTTGAGTCAAAAAATATCCACATTTATATGATGGAGGGGATCACAGGGATCAATAGAGATGTAATCATTTGCGAGAGGAAAGAGCCAAAGCTATTGACTCTACTCTGTCAGTGGTCGAACAAAAGGTACAGCTAAACGTCAGCTAAACTGATATACTTAGCCAATTCAGCTATAAAAAAGCATTAAATGTGAGGGCCCCGAGTGGCTCAGCGGGCAAAGACGCTACCACTATGACCTGAGGATCACGAGTTCAAATCCCAGTCATGCAGTTTGCCATCAACAGCCGGGGCCCAAGAGAGCAAAAATTGGCAGTGCTCTCTCTGGGTGGGTAGATGGCGCTCTCACTCTCCCTATCACTTTCATGTTGCAATGTCCACTGGCTCAGGCGTCTACTGATTGGTCCAATTGGAGCTGGGGACCCTGTGTGCCTTCTTCCGAGCACGTTAGGCTCTCCGGTGATGGCGTATCAGCGGTGGTTCGAAAAAAGAAGCGGTGGCTGCATCACAAGCAATGGAGGAGGCTTGTGCTTGTCTGCACCCTCCTAAAGTCAGGGACATTGCAAAGTGATGGGGAGAGGCCTAACAGAGGGGAAGGGCTAATTGGCTACCACTACACTGGGAAGGGGATAAAAATTGGCAAAAACCTATAAAAAAAAGCCTTAAATGTGCAAATGTAGACACTCGATTGTAGGCAGCCACCAACTGTAATGAAAATGTATCTCTTAGCAGATAATTGAAGCCTACAGTCTTTTTTACAGTCACCTGGAAAATAAATTGACTTGATCACATGTCAGGTAGCATGGTGTCTTGGTGGTTAGCACATTCTTTTCAGTGCTAAGGTTTTGGGTTCAAGTGAAATGTTCCCCCCGTGTCTGCGTGGGTTTCCTCTGTAGTCTCTAGTTTCCTCCCACAGTCCAAAAACATGGACGTCAAGTGAACTGGGTACTCTAAATTGTCTTGTTATGAGTGTGTGCCCAGCGATGGATTGTCACCCTGTCCTGACTGTGGATAGATTAGTGTAACGCCCTGCCCAGCACCAAATGAAGGGGTACATGCACTCACCAGCTACCCTGATCAAGATGAAGAAGATGGATGGATGATCTCTAAGTCATATCCAGAACAAGATCTATCATGTAGACTAGCATAGATAAGTACTCACAATATGAATTTGGTTATGCGTGAATAAATAAGCTAAATGAAGTGTGAAACATTTCTCTAAGATTATAAGAAATGTATGCGTTGAACTTTGATATTATCACTACTCTCAGATTAATTGCTCTCCCTGTTTGACAGACAGGATCTCAACAGTCTCTTGTAGGTTTTATTTTCCTCTTCTGGGGCTATAATTGTCTGGAATTAAAAGTCAAAAACTGGAATAGTTTTTATTAAAAATGACACTTAGCAACACTATAATATGTGATGAATTTCACTGTACTGTACAGTTTTCCTGTTAGTTTTAACTTCAAAAACATACATCCAGCCATTGCAGAGAAATGCAGAGCAGTGACCCGTGTGGGATTTAGAGAGTTAAAAACGTTCAAGTCTGATGAACATTTTTTAAAATTGAAATAACCTCCACATAACGTAAAGGTTATATTCTATAAGATCAAATCTAGTTTTTTTTGCTTTTAAATCTGCAACTGCAAGTCATTGACTTTATTTTATAGAGATCTGCATTGCTCCTCCACTCCTTGAATCATCAAACAGTCCAAGTCTGCACTCAGTAAATAGCTGAAATCACCTTACTCTCCTTCTGTATTATCCTCTCCATGTAAATTCTTTCAAACTAGCATAAAATCCTAAATGGGAAAAATATTGTCAAGAGTTTGGATGATTGATTGTGTCTGTAATTTGTCTGATTCTACCATTTGGAGGGCAAGCCTGGATCATTGTCCCTTTTAATACATCACTTTTTATATTGCCTGTGTTCTGTTCATTTTCAAAATCAAACTCGTAAAAGCGTCATATGAGCAATAACCAAAGAGAGATCCTCACCGAGATTTACATATTAATCCAATGTTAAAAATCGTTCTGCATTAAAAGTTTTATAGGCAAAAATAAAAAGCAAAATGCTTCATGACAAAATTGAGGGTGGTCCATGCCAAGTTTCTGTAGCACTAGTACAACCACTTGTGCTGCAGACATGAAAAAGAGGAGCTAAGTATGGCGGAGGTACAGAAAAGCCATGAAACACCCAATAGAAAAAGATTTCAATTTGGGGTATACTTACATTTTAAATGTGTGGGGAAAAAAAGGGTGGGGGGGTAAAACAGTAATGACATAAATTGGTAAGCTATAAATCACTGCCATCATTTCATTATATTAATGAAATCTACTACATGCAAGCTTTTCCGATAGAACTTTGATACAATATACATTTTTTCTTGAATGTAGATTTTGACATACGCTGTGGGGCAGCAATTGTAGCTCACTGTTCTTGATAGACAGAGTCACGAAGTCCATCCACCCCCCATGGCCCCAGTGCGCTCGGCTCAGTGCTTGCTAGGTGGCCGCTCACCAGAGCTATTGTGGATAAATAATCCAATTAACACAACGTCACCGTAGTGTCAAACTCAGCCATTCATCATCTGATCTGCACGTAATCGACTTCACTGAACAGACCCCAGCAGCTGCACCATACGTGCATGCACACACACATACACACACACACAAACACCATCATACATATATTCATAGCTCTTACACTGAACTGATAGGGCTGGTTAGCACAGCCTCCCTAAGGGTTTATGGGACCGGACTGAATTGAAGGCTTGAACTGAGTATTAATGTATGTATATAGATCTGCTTTGAGTGCTATTCATAAACATAATGTGGAACACAGGGTTTAATGGTCAAGATAAATCATTGCTTCAATTCAGACTGAACTGGCAGCAACACTGTTCTGAGTAAGACAAGAAAAACACTTATTGTGGCACATTCAAAAAACCAAAAGTGATGGTAAGTAATTCTAAAAACACACCGATAGTATTTCAGCAGTGTTTGCGTACACTGTGGCCATCTACATGGACTGAAGTTACTATATGGGTAGGTGACAAATGTGCAGTAAAAATAATTTAATTAATGCAATTATAGCATGCTCAAAACATATATACAGTACCAGTCAGTACCAGTCACCTTCTCGTTCAATGCTTTTTAATTTTTTACTGCCTGCATTGTAAATTAATACTGAAGTCATCCAAACTATGAAGGAACACATAAGGAATCATGTAGTAAAATTAAAAGTGTTAAACAAACCAAAATATGTTTTAGATTTTACTTCAAAGTAGACACACAACTGATGTCTCAAACACATTAAGAGGACAAGAAATGCAAGTCATTACCTCTTGACAAGACACAGCTGTTAACTGAAAGTCATTCCAGGTGACTACTTCATAAAGCTGACTGAGAAAATGCCAAAAAAACTGGCATCTAAGCAAGAGGTGCATTTAAGAATGTAAAATATAAAACATATTCTGGTTTGTTTAACACTGTTTTGTTTACTAAATAATTACATATTTATTTCTTCACAGTTTAGATGCCTTTAGCATTAATCTACAATTCAGAACATTTTTAAATAATGAAAAACACTGAATGTCCAAAAGTGCGACTATGTCCTCTTGTATTACATCTTTGTCTTCCATTGTAACAGTAGAAGCATCACACCAATGGACATTTTCTCTCACAGCAAAGGACATTTCAGATTTCTTGCATAATTTTCCATAATTATGCAATTTCAAATACAGTTTTCAATTAAAAAAGACATTTTGAGGTTTTCACTATTTCATGTGCTCATTTCATGGGTGTCAGTACCATCACTCTGAATGGATTCCTTTAGCTAAATACTTAAAATTAGGGATGTCCCGATCCGATCTCAAAGATCGGAATCGGGCCGATCACGGCATTTTTTAACTGATCGGTATCGGCTTTCCTGATCGGATTTTGACACTAGTGGGTGCTGTTTGGCTTCCAATCTCTGTCCACGTTTCACTATTGAATAGTCTGTTTTTGGAGCCCGCCAATGGGAATCGGGTTAAACGTGACAAGCGGCAAAATCCTCCAATCTGATATGAATACTGTAAGCTTCGGGGAACGTGACAGCCAATCGTACGGAGGCGGGCTTTTAGCGCTGGCCGAGATGCAGAGTGAATGCGCATCACTATGTTGGCTTTTGGATTTTCTCTCATTAATCATGACTAATATGTCTGATATCTGATCATATGTGATGTGTATGGGAGGTTTGTGTGCAGTAATATAGTAGCAGCAGGTAGGAAGCAAAGTTGTGTTTATTTAACATTTGTAAACAAGTATTTTATTGTACTTTATGGAAATATATCAGATATAAGCTTATTTTTTATAACTTTAGTATATTTTAGCTTTAATATTAGACCAGAGATCCACAGTTATGATGTGTGAACTGTTTTGTATGTAAATCTTTGTTTGTTACCTCTTATAGTAATTGTTCCATTCCACCTTAAATACTACAACCGTTACTGTAGGCAGCTTGAGCCGTCTCACTGTTACTGCTGCGCTGTTTAAGGTAGAACGGAACAGTTCCAAACTTGAGCGTCGTTCATTCAGTCTGTTTGTATTTATCCGCTTTAACACACATTTTATTCACACTTAAGTGTTTTATATGCAGCTGATGAGCTCAGCTATATACACTAAATGCTAAAATGTGCATTAAATGTTTAAAACTCTTCATATCACAGATATACTATTATCTAGTACTATCTATTATACTAGTATTATCTAGTTCTTATCTAGAAAATATAAGTAATGGTTTGAGACTCGGTATCGGGAGACACTAAAAAATTAATGACTCGGATCGGATCGAATCGGGAACAGAAAAAACGTGATCGGGACATCCCTACTTAAAATACATAAATATATCAAGTGTTTTTAGAAATACATATATAATGTGACACTTTGATATGATTTTTATGTGTGCTTTTCTTTTTAATTTCTTAAAGTTATAATCTGTCTGTCAAATCCATGTAAACCAAAGACAAGTTTAAGTGATGTCAATAATAATTACATTCACTTTTATCTTCTGTGATACCAAACATGCCATGTCAGACACATGTCAACCAGTATATGTAAACATCAATATCAGTGCAATTGTGCAAAGTAACATTTTGTGTGTATAACTGCCAGTTATGCTTAATTTTACGTGAACATTTCAGGCCAATACAAATGATCCAAATTATTCTCTGTACCCTATAAAGATGTTACTTTTGAAGTCTGAGCTTTGTTCTGGCACTTCTCATGTGCAGCTTTTGGTAGCCACCTTACAAACCCCAAGTAGATATGCTTTGATTCTGTAAGCACCAGACAGCTCTGGTGATTGATTCCAATGTCCATTTGCAGCCTTGGTTGATGTCTTTAAGGTCAAAGGGGTCACAGGTAGGCGTGGAGAGGTTAAAGGTGAGACTGGAGGTGTGGGAGGGCTTTGTCTCTTGCTGTGTCCCATGAGAGAGCGAAGTCTCAGTGGATACACTGAGTCAGTACACAGATAATGTCAAAAATGGATGTAGTTTACAGAGAGGCAAATACATTGTGGGAATGACTTACTCTGGTTCATTTACATTGCAAGAGTGTATATAAGATTAATGTCTGAATGCATCAGTGAGATCATATGAATGAACAACCATGATATTTTATAATGGTGTTATCAACTAATACTACACAGTAAATATGTCAGTGTTAAATCAACACCATTAGAGTTAAATTAACACTGAGGGTGTCAAAATGTAACACTCCCGGTGTTAATTTAACTCTAAAAGTGTTGATTTAACACTGGCAGATTTACTGTGTACACTGTTTATGTATTGCAGTGGATGAACGGACACAAGGAAGAAAGAAAGAATGAATGAATGAATGAATGAACGAATTGTGATATGGTGTTTAGGTTGTAGCCAATCAAACAGTTTAAAGCTCACATAAGAAATACAAAAAATAATGAAATGTGCTCAATATACTCCATCTGCAGTGCGAAAAAAATTTATTTAACCAAATTAATCTCATGACTTACAGTGCCAGTCAAATGTTTGGACACAGCTTCTGGACATTCAGTGGTTTTTCATTATTTAAAAAATTGTC
>BRDA01042736.1:0-11027 GCA_036984385.1 Crenuchus spilurus
CTACATTAGACCTACAATACTGTAAATTAGACCTACACTAGACCTACAATACTAGAAATTAGACCTACACTAGACCTACAATACTAGAAATTAGACTTACAGTAGACCTACAATACTAGAAATTAGACTTACACTAGACCTACAATACTAGAAATTAGACCTACACTAGACCTACAATACTAGAAATTAGACTTACAGTAGACCTACAATACTAGAAATTAGACCTACAATAGACCTACAATACTAGAAATTAGACTTACACTAGACCTACAATACTATAAATTAGACCTACATTAGACCTACAATACTGTAAATTAGACCTTCACTAGACCTACAATACTAGAAATTAGACTTACAGTAGACCTACAATACTATAAATTAGACCTACATTAGACCTACAATACTGTAAATTAGACCTACACTAGACCTACAATACTAGAAATTAGACCTACACTAGACCTACAATACTAGAAATTAGATTTACAGTAGACCTACAATACTAGAAATTAGACCTACACTAGACCTACAATACTAAAAATTAGACCTACGCTAGACCAACAATACTAGAAATTACACCTACACTAGAACTACAATACTAGAAATTAGACCTACACTAGACCTACAATACTAAAAATTAGACCTACGCTAGACCAACAATACTAGATATTACACCTACACTAGACCTACAATACTAGAAATTAGATGTACACTAGACCTACAATACTAGAAATTACGCCTACAGTAGACCTACAATACTAGAAATTAGACGTACACTAGACCTACAATACTAGAAATTGCGCCTACAGTAGACCTACAATACTAGAAAGTAGACGTACGCTAGACCAACAATACTAGAAATTAGACATACGCTAGACCTACAATACTAGAAATTAGACCTACGGTAGACCTACAATACTAAAAATTAGACCTACGCTAGACCAACAATACTAGAAAGTAGACGTACACTAGACCAACAATACTAGAAATTAGACGTACACTAGACCTACAATACTAGAAATTACACCTACAGTAGACCTACAATACTAGAAATTACACCTACAGTAGACCTACAATACTAGAAATTAGACGTACACTAGACCTACAAAACTAGAAATTAGACGTACACTAGGACTACAATACTAGAAATTACACCTACACTAGAACTACAATACTAGAAATTACACCTACAGTAAACCTACAATACTAGAAATTAGACGTACACTAGACCTACAAAACTAGAAATTAGACGTACACTAGAACTACAATACTAGAAATTACACCTACACTAGAACTACAATACTAGAAATTACACCTACAGTAGACCTACAATACTAGAAATTAGACGTACACTAGCCCTACAATACTAGAAATTAGATGTACAATGCTCAGGGTTCAGGCAGGAAGTTGACGGTCAGTCACAGACACATGCTCTATTCTTTCTGAGCCTTTCACTCTACTTTTAGAGATACCAATACCAACATCTCAGTCAAAAAGCCTCAAATCAGCATTGCTGCAAAAGTAATTTTGTCGTATATGGAAAACCTGCGTTTTTTGGCTCATTCCAATACAGACGTATAGGAACACATATGACCCGAGATAACTTCATAATGAAAGAGCAGGGCTCTTTGTATGATGGGGAACAGAATGAATGGTGATAGCATAAGCCAGTTCTTTTTAGGGATAATTCATCAGTTCCTTGATTTATTAAGGAGGGCATTATATATGGAACATTCCATTGGTGGAGGAATGAATTGTGCAGGCCAAACTGCATGCATAGATCTCCTAACTCAGCAAACCTTTCAGAGTCTTATTCATTAAGGGCTACATACTGATGAATGATTCAGAGCGTCTAAGTTCGGCAGTAACTCGAAACTGAAACATGAAAACGGACTTGGCAAAAGCATCACAAATACCACATCAGGCCTTTGAAAACCATAATTGTTGGTTACATTTTTCAGCCTTGTTTATTTCAGAGTCTGGGGTTACAATTAAGGGAATTTGCCTTGCAATTAGTGAGTTAAAAATAATAAAACAATTTACCTAAAATACCTGCATTTTGTGTAATGATTTGAACAAACAAATTGAAATTGCAATGTTTGGACGCGGTAGAGCTCTGTTGAGCTGTTTGAGTGATGGACGCCTGTTTTCACGGGTCAGGAGTTAAATTATAAAGGCAGCCTGTATCAGAGATAATGTTTGATCTGTCAAGAAGCTGGATTTACCAAAGACGAAGAGCGTGAAAGGAGAAGAAGAAGAAACTAATGAACAAAAGTGAGATGACAATGAAGAAGAGGAGAAGAAGAAAAAATAAAACATAAAGAGGATGAAGAAGAAGGCTAAGATGAAGATGAAGTGATAAAAAATGAGTAGTAGAAAAATAATGAGTGAATGAAGAAGAAGAACAAGAAGAGGAGAATAAGAGGATGAGGAGAAGAAAGACTTTCCCACTCTTTTTCTCCAGTTGATGTTGATGTTGATGTCGTAGTGGTACGGTGGGGGACTCAGTATCAAAAGCTGTTGTCCTTGTTTATTCACTTGCAAGTAAATTGTGTCCATATGTTGATGTTGCCTGTCAGATGCACCTGGGCATCTGCTGCCTCTGAACAGTCTCAGATGCTGAAGCTAATCAGTGTACAACAGGCTAAAAATAGGGAATTGAGATGAACCGAGACGCCACTGCTTTGGCCTTGAACTCGTTCTACAGCCCCCTGACTGTTTAGACAAAGCATACTGACCACTCATCTGCGTGGGTTTAATTTTACTCGTCTGGATCCCAAACTTGGCAGAATCTGTTCTTCTTTCCCTCGAACGTGACACATGTGCTTGGAGAAGATGAGAGTAAACCACAAAGAATTGCTGCTCGTCCCACGCAACTCAGCCGTGAGACTGGTGGTGGTGATTTGGGGGGGAGGGCTGAGGTCTGGACCTGTCGTGCATGGCCACGGCGCTCTGCTCACGGAAAGCTCTCTCACATCGGGAATCTGCTGCTTCAAATCACTGACGGCAATTAGATGTGATTTATCAAAACCCATAGCATTGTAATGAGACCCAGGCTCAAAGTCAATGGGCAGCAGTGGCAGATGCACAGGCAGGCTCGCCGTTTTACTGCAGTAGGAATGGCAGCTCTATAGGAGGGATGAGCAAATAAAGCACTTTTGCTAATATACTTATTTGTAAATAAATAGTAAGTTGGATATTTAAAAATAATATTGGGCCATTCTAACTCACGTGAAAAATATTGATGCTTTTGACCTTTGGAGAAGACATTTGAGAGAACCTTGGATTTTGGATCCTCAACCAAATGAAACCTCAACGTTCACTAGAAGCCCAGATAACCAAACTGAAGATCTCTTATGTTGGACTCATCATGAGAAGAACCAGATTGCAAGTTACTCTAGAACAATTGAAGGTAAAAGAGGAAGAGCAATAACATGGATGGATACAATCAGACACTCATCACTCTCAAATTGCAATGTCAGCTGGCTGAGGAGTCTACCGGTTGGTCCATTCAGAGCTGGGAATCCTGCGCTTTCCTCCGAGCGCATTGGCTCCCCAGTGACGGTGTTTCAGCGGTGTATCTAAAAGAGGTGGTGGCCTCATCACACGCAATGGAGGAGGCTTGTGCGTGTCCTCACCCTCTTAGAGTCAAGGACAGTATAAAGTGATGGGGAGAGGCCTAACGGAAGGGATGGGCTAATTGGCTACTACTACATTGGGAAAGGGATAAAAATGGGCAGAAACTTAAAAATAAAAATATACATAAAAAACATAAAAGCATGAATGTTAAAGCTTCATCTCACTGTGCTAGATATATTTTAATATCCGTGTTTTATGTTGTAATTACACAATGTTTTAAGTTAAATAAAATGCATCTTTAAATTGAATTGAGCCAAAATATTTACAAGCAAGCCTAAAAATAACTTGTTTTATGTTAATATATTCTCAATTAATTGAAGGTTATGTACATTAAAATGTTAAATATTTCTTTGAAATCCAGCAGACCACACTTTACAATAATGTACTTTTTTAGAGTTTTTTTTTTAGAGTACTGTTTTGATCCTTGTGCTTTTTACACACTTAGGAAATTAATTCTACGCAATTTAACCCAATCTGTGCAGTGAAACACACATTTACACACTAGTGAACACACACTAGGGGGCAGTGAGCACATGTGCCCGGCGCAGTGGGCAGCCCTAGTCACAGCGCCCGGGGAGCAGCTAGAGGTTAGGTGCCTTGCTCAAGGGCACTTCTGTCATGACCTGTTGGATCTGGGAATCAAACCGGCAACCTTCAGATCACAAGCCCAGTTCTCTAACCACCAGGCCACGGCTGCCTAATGTTCATGTTTTAAGTAATTTTTTACTCCCTTGTTTTGAGTACTGTATGAACCTTGATTATTATGTGGATATTTAGATTTTTTTTTGTGTGTCTGACCATGTATTTTTTATGTAAAGCACTTTGTGAGATGCTCTGAAAAAGTGCTATATAAATAAAGATTACTTACTTACTTAAGACTCCTAATTGCCTGAAGAGTTGTTTAATCATTACCATGATTGATATCTAGATTTTCACTAATTGCTAACAATACACTTTATTGAGTAACATTTTTACTCTTGGTAGTTAGCACATTTGCCTCTCTGCACTGAGGTCTTGGGTTCGAGTCCCCATCTGGGTGGAGTTTCTCGCCGTGTCTGCGTGAGTTTCTTTCCACAGTCCAAAAACATGAAGATCAGGTGAATTGGCTCTAAATGATGCTCATTGAAGTTATATTTATTGATGTATCTGCTGAGGGCAGTACTGCATATGATTGGTTCTGTGAGGCGACCAATCAGAACATGGAGGGGTGGGGTCATAATAACTTGGAATCTGGTGCCAAACTGTCAATGCTACGCAGTGGCGGTTTCTGATATGGGCGGTATGGGCAGCTGCCCAGGGTGGCACATTGTCAGGGGCGGCACGACCATCCCGCCCTGCCCCCTGCGAGGTTGTGTGAAGCGGCCTTGGGATGACTGCAAAGAGCCGACAGAGTTAATGCATCGCAACTTGCACAAGGGTGCGTGCACCAAAAAAGACAATTGCGGTGTCTCTGCCCACCCGTGTTGGCTCCATGTGCTGGCAGCGCGAGGTCGTTCACCTCTCGATTTTTGTAGCTTTGCGCATGCCACGCTTCAGCAAAAAAGTAAGCAAGCAGGATAACCAGCCCTCAACTGGAAAAGCAAACTGCAAAATAAAGAGTTATGTGAAGCTGTAACCGCAAGCTGACACACTGTCTTCCCAATTTAATTGGGAATTTTAAACTGCCCCACATCCTGCACTTCCAAAGTTGCTCAGTTTAGTGAGCTAGATAGTAAGGTAAATAGCTCTCTATCAGCTTATTATTGCCTTGAAATGAGCCGTAACATGCTAGCTAGCTACCCTATCTAGTCTAGCAATAGATGGAAACTTGCTAATGCATGAAATGCTGGAATCGGAGCCTCTACTCTCAGTTTTCACAACTTCATTCACATCCTGCTCTTAGAGCATCTTTTAATCTTCTGCCATTTATATACAGCTTGTTTTTATTCTACTTTCATGGCACTACTCTGCTCCTAAAGCAGCTTTTAACTTTTAGATTCTGTTCTCAGAGCATCTTAGTTTGTATAGCTCCCTCTATATTCTGCTCCTAAAGCAGATCATGGTACTTTCATTCATTCATTCATTATCCCACCTGCTTAATCCTTATCATGGTCGCGGTTAGTCCCCTATCCCCTCACTGGGCGCAGGGCAGGGCTTTATACCATTCAACCAAGCCCAGGACAGGGCGCCAATCCATCATGGGGTGTACACATATGCACACACACACTTACGGACAATTTAGGAAACCGGAGTCCCTGGAGGAAACCCACGCAGACACCGGGAGAACATGAAAACTCCGCTCAGATGTGGACTCGAACCCAAGACCTCAGCGTTGAGAGGCGAACATGCTAACCACTAAGCCACCGTGCCACCCCTCATGGTACTTTTAACTTTTTTAATAACAGAATCTAAAAGTTAAAAGCACCACAAGCTGCTTTAGGAGCAGAGTAGTGCTATGAGAATAGAATAAATGTATGAGTGTGTTCATGAATGAACACAGTCCTCCAGGTGGATGGTCGCTTCCGGTTGAGATGTGACTGGCTGCGACACCTCACTGGTGTGTGGTTCTAATTGTGTATAGGATTATAAAGCATCCTTGGGTATTAGAAAGGTGCTATTTAAGTGTAATGTTCATTCATTCTTATTAGATATTATATAAAGGAAGACTTTATTTTACATGAAAACAAGATGTACATGATTATCATCAATACATGTATCATTAGAGCTTAAATGTTATCTCAGATGTCACATCACATTATACCTGACTTTTTATCATAAATTGAGACATAATCGTTTAATAATCATCATCTTCAGCTCTGTTAATAGATGTATCCTTATTGTAAAGTGTTAACATTTAATCTTTCAGTCAGTTATGAAATCAAATGTAGGTTTAATGTTCCAACTTTTTTATTATATATTATTTGTGCTGATAGGCACTACAACAGCTAATAAAAGTCCTGAATCAGCTTTTTTTCATATACAAATTAATATAAAACACTCATGTGTGGCTGTTACAGAATGAATGGATCAGACACAGCAAAGCTGCTGATGTTTTTATCCACTACAGTATCACTACTGGAGTGAAAATCGTGCACCAACCAGCCAACAGCATCCTGTGACCATCAATGAAGGACTAGAGGACCAACACAGACTGTGCTGAGGTCTACAAGGTGGATCAACAAGGTAGGTGTGTCACATCAGTGTCACTGAGAATGATCTGCCATCCAAATAATACCTTTAATACACCTTTAATAATATCAGATTCCAGGTTGCCCGTGCCTTACTGGAATACCTGATTAAGTAAGCAAATACTAAGACGAGTTCAGATTTCTGTGCATTCGAATAACCATCCCTACTCCACAGTCATCTGCGTATAGACACCCTGGGCTTAGTTTAGAAATGACTGGCATTCAGTGGAGCGTGGCAGCATGCCAATGATGCCAGAAACTCTTTGCCTCCTGCTGAGCGCTCTGGGCGCTAGTGAATGTGTTCACTAAATCCCCAGCGCGTGGAATGACAACTCAGATGTGCGTTGGGCTACTGCTCCGCTTACCCCCCTCTTCCCCCTTCACCACCCTGCTCACTTTCTCAGCACTCCCTTCCACTCCAGAATTGCTGTAATAAGGCTTGATTTCCCACATGCATGCGGTCGAGGGATGTGGAGACAAATTCCAGCATATATTTCACCGCCGCTAAAAATAGTAGGCCAATTGTAAAATTGAGGATGACCTCAGAAATGAATGTACTGGACACACTGGGGCTCAGGCATTTAACACATTTAAGGACGGTATAAGCTGTCAGTTGTCATATGTTAGCAAGGTCACCATTTCAGAATCGCAATCAGGTATGTTCACCATTCAGATGCAATAAGTTTGTCTGCCTCCATATAACACACAACACCTCAGTTCAGATGTTACATCCATATGACATTATAGTCTGTAAATACTATAAACATCTATATGTACAGTCATGTGTATCATTTTGGACACCCTCAGACATATTCCACGACAGGATTTGAAAGGTAGTTAAGCCCAGCCTTGAAGATTGTCCAATAGGAATGCTTTGCTGCTCTTCTCCCATTGGACAGCTTCAACGTTAGGCTTAAGTTAACTGGCTAAACTGAGAAACTCTGTGCACAGATTTTCATCAACAATAAGATGGCGTGATATGGTAAGTTCAGAACATAAACTGCAATAAGATGCTACTTTTGTTCACTTTTTAAACACCGTACTCATATTTGTGGTGGTGCAACAGCAAATACTGTATTTCTAGTGACCTGTAGTGGATGTTGTTTAGCCTACCACACATCTACCAATTGGTAGAAATGGCACAATCACATTGTGTGAATGTCACTGCCCTTGTATTGTCATAACAACAGCACCAAGCCCTGTTTGTGATTACGTGTCTTATTTAACCTTCCCTGATGTACTCTGTCTTTGTCAGTCATTGAATGTTAGTGCTTGGTATTATATGGAGCTGTGTATTCCTGTGTCAGTCTGTAGTGTTTAGTTTCTGTTTTTTTGTTGTAAATACATACACATTCATACACATTACACTTATATAGCACCTTTCAAGACACCCAAGGATGCTTTACAATCGACACACTTCATATACACACACTCCAGCAAGAATAGGCCAAACACACAGCATACTCTCAACCGGAAGCGACCGTCCACCTGGAGAACTGCATTGAGCACTAGGGGGATCACCCAGGACAGAGTGCCAACCATATCTTGGCATACATACATACATACATACACAGACATACATATTCATACACCACAGATCTTGACAGTTAAGTTCAGCACATTCTTTGAGAAGATATAGTAACTTAAACATGCTCTACCAAATGGTTGAGCAAAATGTTAAAAGGTTAATAAATGACTCATGTATGCAAAAGCTGTCCACTATTTCTACCTCTTCACGAACAATGATAAAGTTCCATCTTTTCACTCTGTTTTCCACTATAAGTGTTCAATCATCTGCATATTGAATTCTGATGCTGTCTTGACTTTTCCTCCAGTCCTGCTTCACTTTAAATGTTACAGTATAAAGGATGAAGAAGAATGGTGACAGAAGGCAGGCTTGTTGTATTCACTGTTGAACAAGGTTGTTTATTTTCTGCCTTGACTGTTACTTCATGAGAGATTCCTCATTAAGTGCATTTTACATAGCAAGCAGCAATCAGGCATACTCCATTTATTTTCAATGAGATGCAGGCGGAAAAGGCCAAACCACATAAGAAACCATTGTTTATGTACCTGAGATGAGCACCGATCTGCCTTCCTGGTAATGAGTTGAACAATGTCATCACATCCTGACAGTTTCAGCTGCAGAATTTTTTATATTTACTATTTTTTTATCCATTTCATAAATGGTATATTGGTATTTTAATGAATGAATGTTAGTGTTAGCTGTGGTAATGTTGCACACTGTGGTTAACACACAAGAGATGTGAGCTGTTGCTTTATGAAAAACTGTCCTGAGTGGTGAAGTTTGAACTACAGCGCTCCTCAAACTACAGGGTGTCCTGTTTGCTTCTTTACCCAAACAATCGTGAATAATTTTAATACTAACAAAGATCTGGTGATGAAATTTGGATTATATATACCTCAGTCTGTGTGAAATAGACTGATGTTACAACATGTGCTGAAAATATCCATCATGCAGTTCTTTTCTCCTACTCAGGTAGCGATGTGGTCTGCATGGAGAGATTATCTTTTCGCCAGCTTTATTTTTCCTTTTTGAGTCTTTTTGAGTGATGTTTGTTATCCAGTACAGTCATACTATGAACACTTCCTCCTGTACTGTGCACTGATAGATTATGTATGGATTGTTGCACAACTCTGAGGATGAAATAACCAAAGTCTCATGCAGTGTCTCGGAGAATAACAGGAATTTAATGTCTCACCTCATCAACACACAATAGGAGACTGACCGGGCGCCGGCTTCTACTCCAACACCCACGGATATTAGTCATCAGAAATTAACACTCGTCTACCTGCACTGTAAACACACCTGTCACACAGACTGAGGTCTATCAAAATTTCATCACCATATCTTAATTAGTTTAATGTATGCTTTCATTTGGCTAAAGAAGAAAACCCTGTATTACTTCTATTTAAAAGTCCTTTTTTTCAATGTAGGTGGATATATTTTAGTTGTTTATGGACTGAGGTATAGTTTAGAGAATATAAATCACTGCTGAAAACCTAAATGGCAGGTGATTGCTTACTGAAAAAAAATTAAATGTATATTTGTTTGACATTGTGGTCCGACTTTTCGTTCCAGGAGAAGAGATGCTTTAAAAGGCATTACAGAAAGTCATTTTCAAAGTTAAACATGTAGATGTTCAGTGTAGTATTACTGTAACTGGCGTTGTAGTGTCAGTGGCTAACATTTGGCTTTAATCGTTAACTCTGTTTCAGAACAGATTGAGTGTCTTGGTGTCTGTACAGGACTCTCCCTCATTCAATGACAAGAACTTTGTCATCATCATAACACCTGTTGTAGGATATAGTTTCACGTCAGCTGACCTGGGCAGTCGGTACAGTGTGTTATGAAACTCGTGATACCACACTTTGAGGGTAAAGACATCAGGATATATAATAGACACCAAACAATAGTGAAAATGAACAGAGCATGGTGTAATGAGTGTGGCCACAAGTGCATTTGTGGAGACATAACATATTAGCACTGCAGTTCATCAGTAACACGCAAAATAAAGCAGTAATCTTCAGGCTGGTTCGTGCTATTCAGCGCCTGAGATTGGTGATCAAAGCATTTTTAAACATGAATCAGTGAGTCTGTTTCTTGCTACAGTATTAAAATGATGAAGCTGTTTGATGTTCATGTCGCCAGTGTTGACAATCACATCTGTCAGTCATTTTCTGTTGGTTTGAACTTCTGTCTTTAGGACCTCAGCAGGCCACTCATTTCACAGGTTTACCATACAGTCCTAATTTGAATCTCATTTAACAGAGTTACTAAAGCAATGATTCATCCCGAAATGTATTTTAGACTACAAATCAGCCAAGACATGCCTGAGGTTTGCTTCTTTAGTTTCATACTGAACTATGACGATAGCTTGTAACTAGTAACATATAGCATAATGCTAACCTGGTAGACTTTGTGGCCTGTGTACAGTACCAGGCAAAAGTTTGGACACACCTTCTCATTCCACGGTCATCCAAACTATGAAGGAATACATATGGAATTATTTAGTAAACAAACAAGTGTTAAAAAAAAAACAAAATATGTTTTATTTTTTACATTTTTCAAAGTAGGCACATGTTAAAATGTTGAATAAAATGTTGTAGGAAAAAAGTCATAACACATTTTAAAACAGCTGCATTTTGCATTGTCTGGACATTTTAGGACAAAAGTGGACTTTAAAGTTCACCCAAAAATAA
>BRDA01042746.1:0-12500 GCA_036984385.1 Crenuchus spilurus
CTCCTACTGACACTTTCACTGCTGCCATTATGTAAACAACTACATCGGATGTTGCCGGTCGCGCATGGAATTGTGGGATTGTGAATAGGGCGAATAGCTGTCTGACCCAATATAGATCATTGGTCTGACCCTTCTCAGCATTCTGTGCAAAAAAATATCAAATGTAGCACATGTTAGCTTAGCCAGCTAACTCTGAATGGTGACCAATACTTTGGTGTATGTATTTTAAAAGCCATTTTCAAGTCTGTTCTTCAAAAAGAAAATCAAAATAATTCTGTAAGGTCGGCCAACTTCTAGAAATCTTTAGCTAGAAAGGGAAAAGTTACGTAGCTAAATCGCTAGTTTTTTAAGACAGACTATGACAAGCTAACCCTGGCTAAAGGCTAGCTTGCCTCATCATCAAATTGTCTGTTGTTTAAGAAAGTTATGTGTATCAATTATGCAAAGAATCACGTTTGTAGCATATATGCACTGTGTTGTGAAGCTAAGGATCTTCATTAGGATTCAACACTTTCTGATAAAGAACTGGATGATGGACTTTAACTTCAGCTAGCATACTGTACACATACATAATGGACAAGCTTGTGTTGTTAAACAACTAAATGTGGATTTTGTTGGCAGAATGTGTTATAGCTTCAGTGAATATATCAAATAAGTGAAACATATTTGCTGTGGACTGAATTTTGAAGTAATACAGGCTGTTTGTTCTGAATTTGCCTTCAGTTGCAGTTACAGAACTGTTGCTATATTGAATTCAACACAATAATTGATAGCATGTATAAGTTCTATGAGTTATACAGAAGGGGTCCCTGCTTTATGTATCACATTTACACAGTATATTCACAAGAATATACATTAACTGTATCTGTATATCTGTAGCTATCACTGCATCACGCACACTCCAGTCATTATATGGTTGAAAATCATATCCAATATCATATATATTTGCGTATGATCAACAGGAATAAGTACAACTACAGAACAATTCAGCCTGTGCAAGGCTATTGTACTGTTTATCACTTAACACTGTATAGTGGGGCACATATACAGTAAAGTGTCAAGAATCACATTTATTCCCTTTATGTGGCCATAATATTCTGACATGACTGTGTATGTTGTGATTACAGAATTAAGCGAGAGTAAGACCAACAGCTGTTCCAGTCCAAACAGCGAGGTTTGGGCAAATAACTGATAATCAGGTAAGAATGGTCACACATGACCACACAAAGCATGTAGATTACAGTTCTTTGATGAAACTAACATAATGAACTAGCGTATAAACACAATTATACCACAATACATGCACCATGCTGCAATCGGCCCAAACCCACAACTGGCACAACTTTTAAACTGGCATCACAAAATGTTGGGGTGAGTGCCTAAGAAGGCACAGATATATAAATTTTTTTAGACAAGGAAGAAGAAAGAACCAACTCTTCCATCACAGTGCTCTGGGCCGGTGCTCTGCATACACGGATCTTACACTGTGCATGGAGCACTACAATTTTTGAGGGGCTCCACACGTCTTCAGGAGGGCACCATGTGTCTCTTTCATCCACACCCCCACCCCCCACCCCACTGGGAACAAACTTCAAAAATAGTCACACTTAAGGTCGCTGATTATAAATATTTGGGGGGGGGGGATTACGCATGTGGGGCACCCGCACACAGAGCACCAGCACTGACAGTGCTACACATATGAATTGACCTCCACCAGGGGAGCAGTTTGAGGTTAGGTGCCTTGCTGAAAACCATCAATATAGTGACTCTTCAGCAGTACCGTTGCTAGGCATGTGGGTGCCCTAAGCACAAATGCTTTGTGTGCCCCCATCCTGCCTCCCTCCAGCATGCAAGTCTTCACCAGTGTGTTTATTCTGTGCTCTCTCCACCTCACATGCTATCCGTTTGATAGTCCAACATACTGCAGAAATTTGTCAAAGATACAGTGATGATGGAGGCACACATACTAGGGGACAGTGAACACACGTGCATGCAGTGATGGGCAGTCCCATAGTGTCTGGGGGGCAGTTTGAGGTTAGGTGCCTTGATGAAGGCCATACCCTTTTGTTCATGGGATCAACCCGGTGACCCTTCAGCTGACTTCTGTAACCTCAAGGCCACATCTGCCCTCTAACACTACATAACTGCTGTTTATATTAAGTGTGCGCTTTTGGATACAGTACAGTATGACATCAGACCGCCTCACATGAGGCAGACCGGCCTGTTCTGACACACTAAGTGCTTTCAGTGTGTTTATGCTACGCTCACTCCGCCTCACATGCTAGCCGTTTGATAGTCAAACACGTTGCAGTAATTTGTCGAAGATAAAGCGAGGGAGGAGACGTGCGCACACACACACACACACCCTCCATCATTACTGCACATCTGGTCTCTCCGCTGCCTTCAAACGGAGCTGACTCGGCTCCTCAAATCATAGAGGATGGCGTGGCGGGAATCTCCCGCTAACGAATCCGGCGCGCGGCCCCTTTGTGGCGGGAACATCAATGGCAGAGGAGTCACAATCAAACGGTTCGTTGCCATGGGAGCAAGGCGCGCGCCTCGTCACCTAGCAGACATCTGTTTCCATGACAGCTGTCTGGCGCGGGAATGAGCCTTAACTAACTCCAGCCTCACAACTAGTGTGACTGTTTTTGATACCTGAAGGAAAAAGAACGGAGTTTGGAGGGGGAGGGGGATGTCAGGGTTTTTTTTGTTGTTGTTGTTTGGTGGCATTAATGTGAAGAGAGAGGTTTGAGGGAGGAGCATGTGGGATCAGAGCTGAGATGAGAGGAGAGAGAGTGAGAGTTTGGGTGTAGAGTGAAGCTGGAAGAGCTTCCTGAGTGGAGTGGGAAGTAATGCAAACAGTACTGTGCTGAAGAACAGGCAGAGAAGTCACTCTGAAGCTGTGATGTTGTGAACAAAGTTGAAGTGAAGCTGTTGTGAACACTGTAAGGATGGTTTGATGTCTAGATGAGGCCCTTCAGTATGTCTTACTGAAGCCTGCTGTAGTTAATGACACACGGGTTGAGCTGCCTTTCTTACTTTATGCACTGTTAGAAAAGCTACTAGACTAAAATAAACACTAAAAGAACTCGGTGTCCCCCTCCCATCAACCACTTAGGATATTTGTGTGAATTGTGCTATGCTTTGAGACTCATATATGTAATTTGCCTGTGTTCTGATTGGCTGCAATGTATTGTGGTTCACTAAAAAAGCTGTACAGTAGGGATGGGTGGATCGATACTGAAATATCGATCCTTCCCATCTTGAAGTTTCTTTCAAAAAATTGATTTTTGCTTGTAAATATTAATTTTTAAACCCTATAGACCCCACGTCAGCTTCAGCTGGATACTCTGTTTCCATGTATTCAGACATAAAACAGAATAACTACAACAACCCCAATTACAATTTCATTTTTAAATAGCATAATTCAGTATTTGATTTGAAATAAATCCTTTTCATTCACTCATACATGCTTTTTATGTTGAATATTTCAATGAAACAGAGAGACTGTTCAGTTTGTCAGTAATCTTATGCCACACACTGAGACGGATAGGTTTTCTCTGTTGATAAAAATAACTATTCTGGTCCCTGAATGAGTCAGAAGACTAAGGCTATAACATTATGATCAGAGGTTCATGAGTTTGAATCCTTCTCATGCTGCTTGCCATTGATAACCAGGGCCTTAGAGAGCAAAAAAAGTCTGTGCTGAGTAGATGTCACTCTCTTCCCATCACTACTGCCATGCGTTGCCACTGGTTCAGGTGTTTGCCATCAGAGCTGGGGATCCTGAGCTTTCCTCCGAGTGCTTTGGCTGCCCAGTTATGATGTATCGGCAGCAGTTGGAAAAGAGGTGGTGGCTGACTTCACAAGCTTCGGAGGAGGCCTGTGTGAGTCTTCACCCTCTTAGGGCATTGTCACATCAACACTATTTGGTCCGGTTAAAGCGAACTCTGGTTCGTTTGCTCCCTTGGTGCGGTTCGTAGTAATCGAACTCGGGTGCGGATCAAACGAACCGTACGAGACCAGCAAGAGGAGGTGGTCTCGGTCCGGTCCCAAACGAACTCGGGTGCGGTTCGCTTGTGGTGAGAACGTGATCTGACCTCGATCTGACCCAACTATGGTGTAACTCCACAAGTCTGAGCTAAATGGAGAGCTGGTTAGCGCTAAAACTGTACTGTACTGTTGTTGCTGCTGTTGCGCATCACTAACCAACTGTATAGACTGTGTGGCGCGGCGCTGTCTCGCATTAGGGCTCTCATTACAGTTAAACAGTGGAATGAAGCCGTGACTCAGGACACGTGAGTGACACGAGGCAGTAAATGAATGCCGCGCAGAAACAGCAACAGGACAGTGACAGTTTTAACTCTTACTGCTCCTGCTGTAGTGTTTACTTTCCTTCTCCCGCACCAGACAGCTCTTACCAATCAGAGGAGACAACATGTTCACAGTAGGTTTGTGCCTGTGTGAAAACAAACCAAATAGCGGGGGAAACGCTCCAAGTTAAACAAACTGGGTCTGATTTGGACCAGAGAAATGAACTACCGGTGTGAGTCAGGGACATTGCAAGCGATTGGGACAGTCTTAGGAGTTGGGTGGGTTGATTGGCTATCACAACATTGTGGAGAAAATTTGGGTCTAATTGGGGTCAAAAATTTAAATAACTAAATAAAATAAAATAACAATCCTACATTTTGATGTACACATTGTCTGGTTCTCTTTGTAAAAAAAAGCCAAAATAACAGTACTTGGTATTGATATGTTTCGCTGATGATTTCATATCACAAGATCAGAAATTAGAGGTTTCGCCCTTCCCTGCTGTAGAGGTAGAAACACTCTGTATTACTTCAGCATGAATAGATGGAACTAAACAGCTGAAGGCTGAACAGGACATCAGAAAAACAATGAGTTCAAAACAGGCAGCTTACTTCCATATTTGGACCACATAAACTTTAGCATGAATGGTATATTTTGAAATCTTACCAAGGTTTACATACTTCAATTATTTTTTCCAAAAAAGTGAGATAATTAGACTCATTCAGATTCATCGACATGGATGCCTTAAAATGTATAAGTCACTCAGTTCACTCAGTTGTGTCTCAGCCTATGGCAGTCTGCCTGCTTTATAGTTGGTTATAGAGGAGCTGTGCCCAAATAGGGACTACAACAAGGCAAGGGGACTAGCACTGCGGCATTCTGCAGATCTCTTACCTTCTCTCTCTCTCTTTCTCCCTCTCTCTCTCTCTCTCTCTCTCAACCTCCACCCTCTCTTGCCCTCAGTACACCTGTTCAGAAATGTTTCTGTACCCACACCTCCATGTCTAACACAATAAAGCTCATTGTTGAAACAGGAAGAAGAGAGGGATCTGTTTTCTTCTCTAGTCACTTTATTTTAGTGTACATTATGGTGTACAAATCCCAGCTCATGCCTGTACTTGAAATATGTATAGACATCATTATTACTGATACTTTCCTCATTGCTCCTGTGTTCATTATAGAGGTTAACTGATCCACTGTGGAGTGTTGATAGCTCTGTACCACTTGCTGGAGTCATTGTTCCCCTCGGGCATCAGTGACCCTTGGGAGGCACTCGATGTATGAGTTGTTCATTCTCAGTACACCTTCACTATGGTGGCTCTAGAACTTCTCACAAAGTTAATGATTTCTGAGATGCTACCACCCTTAACCTGGTACCCTGGTATCACATCCTTCGCCCATCCTTTGATCGTTTTACAGTTTAGTACAACTGACTGGTGCGCTCATTTATTTCTGCATGCAGCAAACTCCATCACATGTGATTTGTGATATCCCAGACTGAGATAATGTTCTAATATGACTTTGTATATAGAATTATGCTAATATACTGTAATACTGAATGAGGACTTGATTTTAGTACATTGGGCAAACCAACCTAGATTCTTACCACCTCAAAACTGCAAAGGATAAGATTGAATTATTCAGGACTGAATGACAACCTTACGTTGCTCTTCTTCAGTAAACATGAACATGGCTGCCACTGGTGTGTACAATGAAAACGTTGTCCTTGACCCGAATTGTGCAGATGGCCAGGTTGTGAGTTGCCACTTGAGCATGTTTGCTCGGCAGAGTGTGCAGTGCTGTGTGGCCTCCAGGCTGCCTCAGACTGTTTGTGACTCGCTCATCAAGCCACCAGAGAACTGAGGAAGACATTGTCTGGGAGAGAGTGAAAGAGACTTAAGACTGTTATCATTCTATTGCAAACTTTGAGGTAACCTCGGTCTCTAGTCTATGATTTGCAGTTCCACAAACTGGTTAATGGAACATTTCATCTGTGAATGTTTTTTTTTTGCGAATGGCTATGAAAATAATAAAACATTAACATACCACATTATTGGTGAGTTAAAGTCTCATAAAGATTTTGATGAGCCTGCAGGTGGATCTTCCAAAAACAGCACTTTCACACTACGTTCTCCCACGAGGAACCTGAAAGACGGTGAGCCGACAATTGTAAGGTCACCAAAGGCTGCGTTCTTCTCTAACTACCGTCTGACCAGCAGGAGCCATTATCCTGCAGAGAGGCCACTGGTCAGCTGGCAAGCTCTCAACTGCCCTTGACCATGAATCTAGGGAGATAGAGAGAATGAGAAAGAGGGATGGAGAGCAAGTGAGGACAAGGTGAAGAACAAATGGTACCATTAAAGGAAGCAGCTGCTTGCTGGAGCTGGTGCTGCTCAGGCCGACCCTGCCATCCGTAATGATGACAAGGTCAGCGGGGCAGCGGCGCTCTCCGCCACTCCACACAGCTCCCCCATCCATCAGTCCCCCGCGCCTCTAATTATGCAGCAGGCTTCTAACCAGGCGTGAGATATCATTACCCTGATGGGAGAGGCCCCCTCCGTTTCAGGATCGGTAGTGCATGCACGCTGCTCCGCCTGGCAGGGGAGGCTAGTAGGAGCGCTGAGCTGAATCCAGTCACTCCTGTGTATTAACCTCCTGTTCCCTCCTCACCATCTTCACTGAGATGAGCAATGAAGCTGGTCATGATGAGAGAAGAAGAGGGAGTGGGGGAGCAGGTGGGGCACCCTGTACTGAGTTGCAGGGGTTTGGGGCCAAATACACATGTACAAAACAGACTTACTAATTCAATTGAAATGATAGTTTATTACATACACCTACCTTGTGCTAAGAGTAGCCTGTTTATTACCTCTGTCAGATATATCTAGCATATGCTCACACTAAAACGCTGTATATGAAAAACACTGTTTCTTTTGGAAAAATAAACAGCTCATTTTCAAAAGGTGGTTAATGCACTGACTGCCATTTGACATCATATGCAACTAAATGTTGTTGCAACTATTTTCCATCTCCGCAAAACTTTCCCCACTAGCTGGCCCCAATATAGTTTGAATACCGACACAAGCTAGCCTCAATTCCACTTTGCTTTTTCTTGTTTCTCTCCGGAACATTGTATGTGTGTTATACATATGTAACACCTGTGGTTACTAGCTAAAGAAACTGTGTTTAAAAATGGAACACTAGGTGTAGCATTAACATCATGTGAAAGTACAGTCATACATCAAAACATTTGAATAAGTTCATTTTAACATAATTTAATTCAAAACGGTAAACTTTATCAGTATGGCTTATAACGCTTGTATATCTTAGATTATAATTAATTATTATTATTATTATTATTATTATTATTATTATTATTATTATTATTATATTTCAATGAGGTTGAGAAAACTACTATTCAAACAAAATAAATACTGTGCATCTCCCAGGTGACAACTGCCATATTTCTAACATCAAGCCACTCTTGATCAAGAGACATCAGAAGTGTCTTACTTGGGTTAAGAACTGGACTTTTGCTCAGTGGTCCAAAATCCTCTTTTCAGATGGAATAAAAAGCTTCTAGAGTCTGGTGGAAGAGGGAAGAAGAACAGAAACCAAGGTGTCTGAAGTCCAAAGTCAACATAGCCATTTAGCTAATTTTTTCAGAGCACTTTATGCTTCCATCTGCTAACAGGTTTCATAGAGATGCTCATTTATTTTTCCAGTAGGTGGTACCACCTGTCCACAGTGCCAAAACTACTACCAAATGGTTTGCTTAGAATAATATTACTGTGCTAGATTGGAAAGTTAGCCAAACTGATCAACATTAAAACAAATAAAGCTTAAAATAGGTTGCTGTATGTCATGACAGTTAACTTTTTTGAATTATGTACACAAAATAATTTCTCAAAATAGTCAATAATTATCTATTTAATGTACGTCCTATTTATCTATTTAATATGTTCTTATTCTCTATGTGATACAGTTTCCAAGATATGACCGAATATGTCCAAAGTCTACTGTTTGGTAAACTCAGGATCCCCCTGAGGCCATGTGGGAAGGGTAGTATGGGAGTGGCTTTCTATTCCAGAATCGGAACTGAAGGCCATACAGTAGGGGTTGAATCGTGCACAGATTTTCTTGACTCAATTGGTTGATTTTCAGGTGGCTGTACTAAGAGCAGGAAAATCACTGCTGGACACTGTCCATCCAGTCACTTTTGACAAACTTTACTTTGCAGCCATACAGTTTTAATTGCAGCACATATGACACATCTTATGGTTTCTATGTCAGCTAGAGCACACTGTGTGAACACTGTTTAATTGTAGAGTGGATGTGCCATGTTGCGCAAAGCCTAAAAATCTAAAAGCATTGTTCTTAATGAAGGTACACAACCAGAATTCACCACTGACACATGCGTAAATCTGAAGAGTTAACTAAACATGATCAGTTCACTACATTTAAATCCATTTGAGTAGACTGTCAAATGAACTTGAGCTTGGTCTTTATTGGCACTCTCAATGCAACCCATTTTGTGTACTACATACTATATTCCAGTGTCCAGAAGTCTCTCCATGGTGTCTGTCTTTGAAGCGAGTTGATTTTGTTAGCAAAAATAACGCTGAGTTGCATTTAGACATTAAATTGTGCTAATGGTCCTCCCCTGGCACTCGAGGGGCTTTCAAAAATAAAATCATAATTGCCACAATCAACTCATGAACCTGGGTTACCTTCGAGCCCACGGCTCCCTGTCCGTAGGCAGAAGCTTGTGTTTAATCTTAATGAGAAAAAGATGCAGGAAAGACACTGCTGGGTGCTGAGGCCTGCTGAGAACTGGCACATTACAGCAAGAGAGAGAAAGAGAGAGAGAGAGAGAGAGAGAGAGAGAGAGAGAGAGAGAGAGAGATATGAGGGAAAAATAAAAAAATGTGAATGAGATAAATCCGAGGATGGGAGATAGGTGTGAGAAGATGAAGGAGGCTGCAGGGCTTTGAGGGACTTCACTCTTCTTGTCGGAGGATAACAAAGAGGATAAAAATGACAGTGAGGGACAAAAGGACAGAGGTTAGGAGAGATAGAGAGGAGGGATATATCATATGAGATAAATTGTGAGATGAGAAGTTAAGGCTGAAGAGCAGCGACATGAGACAAAAAGCAGATGGACTGCCTGGTATGGTATATCCCTACCAACTGAGGAACAAAAAGAGAGAGAGGGCTAGATCTAGTAAGCAATTTATTGGTTGTGAAAGACAAATCTTTACTGATGCTTACAGAAACAGCTGTACAGTGCCTCCTTCTGCTAGCTGAGGAAGTACAGATTACTTAAACTGTCTCATCTATTATAATATTAATAATAACTATGTAATTAAGGCTGCAAATCAATTGCTGGGCACACACACCCAGACATATAGATATACACACATTCACAACGGGGCAATTTAGAGTAATCAGTTCACCTGACCTTCAAGTTGTAGCAGAGGAACCAATGCAGACACAGGAACATGGAAACTCCACCCAGATCAGGAATCAAACCTGAGACCTCGGCACTGAGACGCAAATGTGTTTACCACCAAGCCACTTTTCCACCCAGTAGTATTAGCTGTAGCAGTAGCAGTAGTAGTAAATTTTCTCTTTCTTTAACCCTCATATTATGTTCATATTTAATAAAATCATTTGTTTTTGGGGTCAATTTGATCCCAGCAATTTAACCCCCCAGAAAATTATTATAATTTCAGTCTCCTCTGTCTCAGACCTATTCTCCACTGTCTCAGACACTTTCTCCTCTGTCTCAGACACATTCTCCTCTGTCTCAGACACTTTCTCCTCTGTCTCAGACACTTTCTCCTCTGTCTCAGACACATTCTCCACTGTCTCAGACACTTTCTCCTCTGTCTCAGACACATTCTCCTCTGTCTCAGACACTTTCTCCTCTGTCTCAGACACATTCTCCTCTGTCTCAGACACTTTCTCCTCTGTCTCAGACACAGTCTCCCTTGTCTCAGTCACGTTCTCCTCTGTCTCAGACACATTCTCCTCTGTCTCAGACACAGTCTCCTCTGTCTCAGACACATTCTCCTCTGACTCAGACATATTCTCCACTGTCTTAGACACAGTCTCCTCTGTCTTAGACACATTCTCCTCTGTCTCAGACACATTCTCCTCTGTCTCAGACACAGTCTCCTCTGTCTCAGACACATTCTCCTCTGTCTCAGACACAGTCTCCTCTGTCTTAGACACAGTCTCCTCTGTCTCATACACAGTCTCCTCTGTCTCAGACACAGTCTCCTCTGTCTCAGGCACATTCTCCTCTGTCTCAGACACAGTCTCCTCTGTCTTAGACACATTCTCCTCTGTCTCAGACACATTCTCCTCTGTCTTAGACACAGTCTCCTCTGTCTCAGACACATTCTCCTCTGTCTCAGACACAGTCTCCTCTGTCTTAGACACATTCTCCTCTGTCTCAGACACATTCTCTCCTGTCTCAGACACAGCCTCCTCTGTCTCAGACACATTCTCCCTTGTCTCAGACATATTCTCCCCTGTCTCAGACACATTCTCCCCTGTCTCAGACACAGCCTCCTCTGTCTCAGACACATTCTCCTCTGTCTCAGACACATTCTCCTCTGTCTCAGACACAGCCTCCTCTGTCTCAGACATATTCTCCCCTGTCTCAGACACATTCTTCTTTGTCTCAGACACAGTCCCCTCTGTCTCAGACACATTCTCCTCTGTCTCAGACACAGCCTCCTCTGTCTCAGACACAGCCTCCTCTGTCTCAGACATATTCTCCCCTGTCTCAGACACATTCTCCTTTGTCTCAGACACAGTCTACTCTGTCTCAGACACATTCTCCTCTGTCTCAGACACTTTCTCCTCTGTCTCAGACACATTCTCCTCTGTCTCAGACATATTCTCCCCTGTCTCAGACACATTCTCCCCTGTCTCAGACACAGCCTCCTCTGTCTCAGACACAGCCTCCTCTGTCTCAGACACATTCTCCCCTGTCTCAGACACATTCTCCCCTGTCTCAGACACAGCCTCCTCTGTCTCAGACACAGTCTCCCTTGTCTCAGACACATTCTCCTCTGTCTCAGACACAGTCTCCTCTGTCTCAGACACAGTCTCCTCTGTCTCAGACACAGTCTCCCCTGTCTCAAACACATTCTCCTCTGTCTCAGACACATTCTCCTCTGTCTCAGACACTTTCTCCTCTGTCTCAGACACTTTCTCCTTTGTCTCAGACACAGTCCCCTCTGTCTCAGACACATTCTCCCTTGTCTCAGACATATTCTCCCCTGTCTCAGACACATTCTCCCCTGTCTCAGACACATTCTCCCTTGTCTCAGACACAGCCTCCTCTGTCTCAGACACATTCTCCTCTGTCTCAGACACAGCCTCCTCTGTCTCAGACATATTCTCCCCTGTCTCAGACACATTCTCCTTTGTCTCAGACACAGTCCCCTCTGTCTCAGACATATTCTCCCCTGTCTCAGACACATTCTCCTTTGTCTCAGACACAGTCCCCTCTGTCTCAGACACAGTCCCCTCTGTCTCAGACACAGTCCCCTCTGTCTCAGACACTTTCTCCTCTGTCTCAGACACATTCTCCTCTGTCTCAGACACATTCTCCCCTGTCTCAGACACATTCTCCCCTGTCTCAGACACAGCCTCCTCTATCTCAGACACAGTCCCCTCTGTCTCAGACACAGTCTCCCCTGTCTCAGACACATTCTCCTCTGTCTCAGACACAGCCTCCTCTGTCTCAGACACAGTCTCCCTTGTCTCAGACACAGTCTCCCTTGTCTCAGACACAGTCCCCTCTGTCTCAGACACATTCTCCTCTGTCTCAGACACTTTCTCCTCTGTCTCAGACACATTCTCCCCTGTCTCAGACACAGCCTCCTCTGTCTCAGACACAGCCTCCTCTGTCTCAGACATATTCTCCCCTGTCTCAGACACATTCTCCCCTGTCTCAGACACATTCTCCTCTGTCTCAGACACAGTCTCCCTTGTCTCAGACACAGTCTCCCTTGTCTCAGACACATTCTCCCCTGTCTCAGACACATTCTCCTCTGTCTCAGACACAGTCTCCCCTGTCTCAGACACATTCTCCTCTGTCTCAGACACAGTCTCCCCTGTCTCAGACACAGCCTCCTCTGTCTCAGACACAGTCTCCTCTGTCTCAG
>BRDA01042747.1:0-21687 GCA_036984385.1 Crenuchus spilurus
AAGCTTCCTCTCATCCAACATGACATACTAAAATGACACACTTGCCTAATACAGCCTCTGGATGTCACTTGACTGAGGTTAAACTTATAAACTCTTGATGGCTCCGGTTACAGCCAAACAGGGCTTAAACTAATAGAGAGGAAAAGCTAGCTCTGTCCTAGCAACCAGCAAGCACAGCTAATTCTCAAGGTGATACAGCACTGCTCCTCACTTGTGTGTCCCCTAATGTGGCTAAAAAGGACCCCAGGACAGTCAGGTGTGACATCATTGTAGGGGGAGGGGGGCTGTTGAACCACCTGCCATGTTCGGTGGAGTGGTCCAGCGCAGTGTTGGGCGTTAGCATGACTCACACATGAATCAGACATCAACCAGCGGGCGAAGAACACACAACCACGTCGTTGGCCGCAATCAAGCACTGTGGAGCTTCTCTCGGCTATGAGTAACTGAAATAGCACTTATGGACAGTTAGGACATAGTTATGTTTGCATCTTTGTAGAGACCGGTGGATAGTGATATTTCAGAAGCCTGAATTATGCATTATGGCCACGTTGACCAATGTCAAATTGTGTGTCAGTTGCCAAGTTTAAACGTAGGCTAGTTATAGTATAAGTTCATTATCACATCAAAATGGGATGAACCATACAATCTAGATCGTATTTAGAGGTAGTAGCAAATAAATAGTTACACTAACCACTAAGAAGAACCAACTACTATCAAAGAACCAATGTAAACAGTGCAGAAATATGACCCATTTAGAGCAGGATAACAGAACTATTGTCACATGAGAAGAGACAGACTCCAGCCTTTAGACAACTATGACGATCGATACTCAGTTTCAGTTCAGAATGCTCAAATTACGCTCACAACTAATGTACTATCTGCAGACTTAGAGCATCAGTCAGCATTAAAGGGTGCTCTAGACCCACAAACATATTGCTTATGTAGTAACAATATTTTTATTTTCTTCTTTTTTGTATACTCTGTTGTGTTATTCTGAAATTACATGGTTACATGGAAATAAGCACACAAAAATAGACATTTTAAATTTTATTCAGTTTATTTTTTTAATTAAGTATTATACACATTTTTTCTATTCAATATTGTTTTATTTTTCATATAATGTAAAAAGTGGTGAGTTAATTTCTGTTTAAAATGGCGCCGTGTTGACTGTAACCTACAAACAACGAGTTAGTTGTTACTACTTAACACATCACATATTGTTTGTGCTTTAGTAAAATAATTGTGAGAAAATACTAATACTAACTAATATTAAGTATTGACTTAAGGACTATTTTTTACCACTGATAAACTGGCACATTTCTAGCACTGATTTAGGAGAACATGCTTTTTAGACACTACTATGATGGTAGGGAAAATAATCTTGAATCTCCCTGTTTTCTCATTCATAATAATATTAAAATATATAATATTTATATGTATAGTAATATATAATAGTTAATATTTTTATTGAACATGATTTTATAATATAATCATGTTGCTGTGTGTATGTGGTGCTGCAAATGTTCTCTATGAAACTGTAGTGGATTCCTTATTGAAATTAAGGTTCTTTTATGAACCACTTGTTTTAAAATAGTTTAAAGACAGACTGGGTTCCTGTTCTAACAACCTTTTAGCTATCCTCAAAGTACTTTAAGGGTTTTTAGTGAAGTATTAAAAAGGTTCTGGGAGGTACTTTTAAGGGTTCTGCCAGTGCAACAATCTGAACCCCTAAAAAATCTACGAGGAACCTTGCTTTAGAGTGTACTTCATAGCGATAATACTATATAACATCTACCAAGAAGATGATGATGTGAAGGGCTTTATTAGAGCACTTAATCAGTTTCTAACAGTTTTTAGTAAATCAATAACAAGGTTTCACAAATTTCTGTGTGTAACAATAATATTTATTACCTGATTTATAAAAAATTTATGTGAGGGCACCACAACCTGTACCATGTCTTCATGAACCTCCTTTCCTTCACATAATAATTTAGCTTCAAACAAGTTCATTATAAGCACAATATCCTTGATCTTGGCTCCTAGTCATAATGTGATATTTCTGACAGTTTGCGATGAGAATTTCTATTTCAAAAACATCACCACCAGCATTCACCAGCCCTTTCCCATAACCCCCCACCCACCACCACCAGTGCTATAACTACTTGCTTATAGGTCTTTTAAAATTCTCTTTCATTCCGTGTCTCCTTTCATGTGACTTGTCCTGTCAGTGTCTAACTCAAAGCACCCCCCCCCCTTTTTTTTGTGCTGCAGCGCCTTCGGTTTTAATAAACATTGTTTTGATGGTTATATCAACAGTGGCCTTCTGTGTCACCTGCCTCACAGACTCAAATCAGTCTTGGTAATTGTTGGCACCCTCCCTTTCCACAGCTGCAAGCACTCCATAAACAGTGCCCGTCAGTCGCGCACTTTGTTATTCCCGCTTTATGCATCAGCGGCATGTTATATAATTTTTTTTCACTGCCGGTGTTTCATTAAGGCAGATCTATGATATGACCCTCTCAAATGGTAAAGGAGATGATGCTCATGCTCACTCCTTCTGAAAAAGCAATTGATTAGCAGATTAAACTTGACTTTATCAGGGCCTACATATATAACGGCTAAATGCTAACACCTAACAGTGACAGAATGATAGGGCGCTTGATAAACCCATAACAATGACAAGTGTCCCTACTTGTGGATGCACAGCTTCCAGAGCATGCCTCTTTGGAGAACTGTATATTTTGTTGTCATGCCATAAATATGTAGCAGCCGCTGGGTTTGATTAAAGGCCCCCTCGGTGCCTAACACCTCAAAGGCACAGATTAGTGACAGAAGGAAAGTTAGTGAGCGCAGCAAAGAGAGCTTTATCCAGGGTGACAAGAATGCAGGGAAGTGTGTGCAAGTCTTGCTGTGGCAGCTGAGCTATCCCGGTAATATATGGCTGTAGCCACCCCTCTCACGGTCTGTGACTCCTCTCTCAGGGATGGATTTAGTGATTTTGGAGCCCTAGGCCAAAGAAAGGAATGGGGTCCCCGGATCAGGGATATTATAGTTTTGTTGTTTTGTACTATTTGTTTCATTTTAAGGGTTGTTTTAGTTTCAAGGATGCATTAATTACATTAAATTGTACCTTTTGTAGTAATAACATAGTTATTATAACATATTTGCTAAAACTGTCACTATGTCCTGACAGTAGTATATTAGACAGATAATTTGTTCAAACATCAGGCTTCTCTGGCTCCACCTAGTGCTCCTAATATCATCTGCAAAATTCCACTATGACTGAATGGAAGTGGAGCCGTACTGTGTGAGATATATGATAATGAATTCATCTGGCAGTTTTTGACATCTGTTTTTTGTAAATGCTTGTAAAAAAATTATTTCTATCCTTTATTGTCAATCATTTGGAACACTGACGTAACTGAATGGCATGGAGTATTACACACCCTGTAAAGTGCATTGCTTCTAATTCATCATTAAAATCATGTTTTTGAATGACAGACATCATACCCGTCTGTCAAGTGGCTACACTGGGAAAACAGCTGTCAGTAGAGTTGTGCAGAGACTGGCTCTCGCTCTGGTACACAAGCGCCATCCTCCTCAAACTCCCCACGTGACTTTGGACTGCAGGGCAAGCACCGGGGCTGGAGAAACAGTGGTCCATCCAATTAAGTGAGGCTTCTGCTGGGAGGCCTTCTGCTGTGAGGTGCCGGAGCATTGATCTGCAGCGGTTATGACACCCCGGGCTGCTTCCTTCAGCTGGAAACAGGAGAGACAATGATCCACCATTGAGGCCAGGAGGAGGCCGGCAGCGCTGAGGTACCAGCCAGCATACCAGTCAGTCAAGTATAAATCAAGCAGCAGTACAAAAAAAGTGCACATCTAAACAAAACGCCATGTTACATTGTCAGCTGAGCTGGTTAATAGTGTGCAGTGGTCAGTCAAGGGAGAACCGTTTCATATACAGTACTGTAAAAAAGGCTCTAGATCACCTCAGAAATTCTGTATATATACATATATCTGTATCTGTAACTTCATTTTGTGTGGATTTGCTCATAAAAATCTGGTATATACTGCTAAATGTATAGATGAGAAAAAAATCACTCCAAATATCCAGCCCAATGTACAAACCCAATCCCCTGTGAGAACCTCTGGAAAGTGATCAAGAAGAAGATGGATGGTCACAAGCCATCAAACAAAGCCAAGCTGCTTAAAGTCACCCAACAGCGATGTAAAAGGCAAAAAATCAGGATTATTCCAGCAAATGTTGATTTTTGAACTCTTCCTAAAAACAGTTATTTTAAAATAAGCTTACAACACTCTCAGAATAAGAAACCTTACATATTTACAGCAGACTTAAGATAGATTCCCTCCTGGGTTTTGAGCTGAGTCTGAAATCTTAGGGAAATTGTTTTTAGGGAAAGCAAAAAAGAAACAGAAAGTACACATTGAGTGACCTCTTCCCAAATTCCCTTTTTGTTTTGTTACAGTGCTAACATAATTGCATTGCATCAAGTCTGTATAATGCTTATGTCATGTCTGAATGTTCTGCATTAATTGCATCACGTTCGCTGTGTAACATTAAGAGTTTTGGAAATGGCTGATTAAACATCCTAAAAGCACAAATTTTAAATTTTTACTGGCCTGCTAAATAGCTTTAAACATTTTCTCAGTAGGCCTAGCACTTTCTGCATTGCTCTGTAATTTAAAATGCTTGAATAACCTCAAGGTCAGTCAGTTTGCAATGACTTAGAGTCTAGTACATTTCTTGCACATTTTAAAACATTCTAAAGGCCATGATTTAATGCATGTTTTTGTACATTCAAATGAATAGCACCACTCCATCTTCTTCTTATGTAGAGCAGTAGATGGCACTAAAAGAAGACAAGTCTGTTTTAATGCCATATCTGCGAATCTGTCTGATGAGAAGCGAAACATGAGAGAAGCACTTCGCAGGTTACATTTATAGCAATTAGTGTGAATCCTGTGACGCGCCTCATTCTGGATGTAGAGGAGGGAGGGGGGCATCACCAGAAGGAAGATTTCTTCCAAGTGAAAACCAAGCCAACCAATTATGAAACTGGAATAAGTCTGGACGACAGAAGGAAGCGGAGAAGTGCTGGTTGGCAGAGAAGGCCAAAAGAGGTGAAAAGACTGGAGGAGATTTGAGCCTTGTCATCCATCACTGTTCAGGAGCTCCTCCTGTCTCAAAGATCCACCGGCTTCACATAATCTCACAGTTACACGGCCAGTGGACTTGCTGAAAAGCAATAAAGCGACGAAGGAAATCAGAAAGAAGTCACGATACAGGCACCGCCTCAAAAATCTGGGGGATTTCTGAGCAAAATCTGAAGTTCACAAAATGGAAAACATCAACTCAAGTTAGAGCGGAAACCAGATACAAATGAATTATTGAGAATAAACAGATGTTGCATTCACAACATTGTGCACTTCATACTGTATTAGGGGTAAAACCATGTTGTTTCCAGGGCCAATACCAACACCCCTTATTAGTAATCAAGGACACAGATAACCAATAGATATGCTAATAGTTGGCCTGATAGTTGAGCCTACGCTGATAATAAAAATATGACAAATACTTCTCGTTAAATCCACAAAGAGATATAGTGCTAGTAAAAAAAAAGAATATTAGCCACCTGCCCATCCATCCACCTAGCTGTCCAACTGTCTATCCACAGCCGAGTGCAAAAGCCTGCATACCACTAGTCAAATTACACATTTTCTTAATTTAATGAACATTTGTGCACAGTTTCTATTTATTTTCTAAATTTAAAACACTGAAAACATCAAATAATTGATGGGCCTTTGCAGAAGCCTGTACTTTACTTTGTTTTCTTCCTTAAAGGGTTTCCCTGCTCTAACGCACCCAGTTCAGCTCAGGAAAAGCTTGTTAATTAGCTGATTAGTTGGATCAGGTGTATGCATGTCTTTCATATCTTCAGTGCATCCGAACTGAATGCTAGGCAACTCTGCTTACAATCAGCTTACAACTGTAATCAAGTGCCAATTCAAATGAAGGCTTATTACAGAAAAGTTTAATTATGCGAAAATTCTAGGTCACAGCACATTTGTCATGATGGCTGTTTTAGTCTATCATGAGAGTAGTCTAATCTAACTTCACAGAGCGACACACTTTGTAGAGACACCAAAACTGTGGCAGTATGCTGAAGAGGTACCACAACTCTGACTTCTGTACAGAATCTTTGCTCCATTAATGGATAGTTCTGACAAGGATCATCCATTGGCTTAGCACTTTGAGGAGTCATGCTTACACAGAGATCTCCCCAGCAATGAAAATTACACATTCAGCTGTTAAAAATGAAAATATGAAATTTTTAAGATTTAGACACTCCAAGATTTAGATTAAGTTCACTAGCATTTGTCACTTCCATTCTGTCTGTCGCTGTATTAATAAATGCCTCCCTCTATCTCAGCTTTTGAAGATAATATGATTTGAAATGGGGAGGAGGGGGGTGCATTTCTCACCTCGTCATGCCTACTTGAACTGTCTTTTGATTGATTCCGGGATCTATTTTTTGTAGCTGTAGGGAAGCGGTTAATTGAAGCATGCATTCCTGCTTTATGCTAAGTGCTAGCATTCAGTATGATAGATACCCCTACTTAGATACTTATTACCTGGCGACGCCCTAAGGGACGATGCAGAAAGCAAGGCAATGTTGCCACCAGGAATGGCATGATTTACCATTTACCCTCCTGAGAATCATTCATGGTAGCTTCCTGCTGTTTCTTGTGTCTACCTTCTTTAAAAGTTAAATGTTAAAAGTTCCCACTATAAGCAACAACCATCCACCAGTTGGTCATCCAGTATAACATGAGTAATACACAACATGCAATATTTACTAAAGCTGTCTTTTGCCCTTTCAGTAATCAAAAGAAACAATGAAAATAATATGTAAACATAACAGTACATGAGAATAAATGGCTTTTTTGTTTTATCTAAAATGTGAGGCCATGACATATTAACATGTGGGAACTCAATCTTTATGTGTTGGCAAAAATGAGATAAAATATCCATGCTGTAATAATTCATGGCCATGACTTAACTCTCATTCTCATTCTTTATTATGTCACACATTAGGATCTAGTTCCCACACATTAATAAGTTGTGGTAGTATTTTTATGTTTCAGACGTCAACGTAGTGGGGAAAGTTGACCTCCGCATTTCACACATCTGTGCAATAAAACACACACACACACACTAGTGGTTGGTAGCCCTATTCACAGCTCCCGGGGCAGCAGTTGGGGATTAGGTGCCTTGCTCAAGGGTACTTCAGTCATGACCTATCTGAGGATCAAACAGCGATCACAAGAGAAGATCCCAAATCACAGGCCACAGCTGCGCCCACATTTTTTAGCATAATATCTTTATTTTTATGCTGAATCATTTATTTTCCTAATTTATGGATTATTCCCAATATAGCTTCATACATCAGTCAAATCAGAAGTCGTGGGTCATTTCCAAATACATAATACCTGGCTGGCCGTACAGTAGCAGTTTCAAGGTTAGACAAGTTTTATACAAAGTTTCTAAAAAGCCCTTTCTAATGAATCTATGCTGATTTGAAACAATAAATGACCTCAAACGCCAGAACAAACCACAATACATTTGATCTATACAGTATTCATTCATTTTTCAGCCACTCATAAAATTCATAAGGCAAGTACGGTTATGTACTGACAAGAACCTGTCAATATGATATGTATTCAATAAATTGTGATTGTGTAAGCAAGGCAATACTTTATACAGCAATTTGTAATATCTAATTTTGGTAAAACAGTACAGTCAGCTGTGCACCCTTAGTTACCCTTACTTATTTCAATAGGATTGTGTGGCTGCTGGTAGAAAGAGAGAGGGGTGGGCCCTATGTGAAGCTCTAATGGTTTGGCATGAGATATTTTACATCTTATCTTGTGTATGATGCTAATAATAATTGGTAATTAATACTTTACATTATAGAAAGGTTGTAGGTCCAGGGGTGCACTGACGTAGGGATTTATAGTGAACTGAGATGCTGGGGCTGTCATACCGGTGCTCATGCGATCACTCAGGTTTGTTGATGGTGAGCAGAGGGATGCCAGTGTCTCGGGGAGCTCCCATGTCTGTTTACCTTCTGGCTCTCTCCTTTTAAGCAGGCTGTATTAGATAATTCTGCCGGAGTCAATAGCCACACTCTGATATGTCTCATAATCCCCCTGCTCTATAAATACAAACAGAACTAATTCCATTTTTGTCTTTTCCAAGTGAGTGATTGCCCTTCGGTCCGGTCCAAGACTGATGGAAGACTGATTACTATTCTCTGCATGATGCTTCCCTGGATCAGCTGCCCACCAACAACCAACTACTGTGGCCTGCTCCAGATGCCCTACTCTACTGCCTACATTGGAGTTCATATGGACTTTCTGGCCATTATCATTGCTACCACTGTCATCATCTTTCCTGTCCCACTACTGTCATCATATCAGTTCACCTGAACATTACAACAAGATCATATGATTATGATTTATCACAAACTTAGAATTAGTTGGCCATAGGAGGATGGGTCTCCCATGTGAGTCTGGTTCCTCCCAAAGTTTCTTCCTCCAGCTCTGAGGGAGTTTTTCCTTGCCACTGTCATCGTTGGCTTGCTCACCAGGGATTAGGCATTAATGATTTGATGTCTGTTATTACTAACCCTGTAAAGCTGCTTTGTGACATCAGTTGTAAAAAGCACTTTATAAATAAATTTGATTTGATTTATTTCAATTGGAGTGGAAGAGTCTAATGGCTGAAGATTATGCCATTAAGCTGTGCATCTCTGTCTGGATAAAAATGACTAGTCTCTGTCTAATTTTTAGATATAAAGTATTAATCCATTATGTATTATTCAGAATAGATACAATATCTCAAAACTTAATACTGTGATACTCAATATCCATAATTGTCAGTGTTGGTATTTTGACAAAACATCTCAAGATTTCTGCCAAAGTTCTTCAAATTTCATCCAACAGTGGCTAAAAAACGATGCACTTAATGGATGGGATATGTGGACAGGTCATTTAAGGGCAAACTCATTTGTTGCATTGGTCATTTCTGCTGAATCTCGTCTTTTGATAAGGCGCATTTAATCAATTGTCATGTGAAATATTACCTCGATTTGTAAAGATGCTACGCTGACAGGATTTCTGAAATGTGTCGGTAGTGTGTCTTTCACCCCTACCAATTTCCCACCGTGAACCTCATTCAAGGGGCAGCAGTATTAAAATGATTGCGATCAGCCATCGGGGAATGAAGTGGAGAGCAAGGCACCTATACGTACAATAGAAGTCTTCCACTTGTGCACATGTGGCTCCCCCTGTCCTGCACTTCACAAACCTAAGGAATGAGCCTTCTAGGCCATAATGGGATTAGTCAGTTCAGGAAGATTAACAGAACACTATACTACAGTATGCACACCACTCCACCCCCTCCCCGCCATATGAATCATACTCAGATTTCATGATCTCTTTTACCTATCGGCACATCTCCATCTCTAAAAACCAGCCAAGATGCTAGCATGGCTATAAGCACCACTATTCATCAGTGATGAACAGTGTTTAGAATGGAAACAGTTAATCTCCAGTAATCTACAGCAGTAGGAGTCCGATTACACTTGACGCGAGACTGTCAAATTCTGTCTAGTGTACAGCATCTGAAGAGTGTAGCGAATCTACACAGATGCTACATGTGATACAAAACACAAGCTCACAGGGATGACGGATCTGATTGAATTAGGCATGTACACAATCATGGCTGTCCACCTCCAGTCTGATTCCCAATGTAGCATACAGCAACAGGCTAATTTACATACATGGGTTTTATATTGCCCCCCCATCAACCCTTAGAAGTTAGTTTTTCACGGATATTTTTTATTTGTATGGTTACTATCATAATGAATTACATTTACAATAGATTTTCATACATATATTCACACTGCATTATGGACATCAATGATCATTACAGAGGTGAAGAAGATATACATACAGCCGGCAGTATGCTGTGCACCCCAATTTCATACTGTTTTGTTATCATGATATACAGTACAACAGTTCTGTGTTCTAGAACAAATCACTTCTCCGATCCTTCAACTCTCTTCATCAGCTTCACGGTCAAAACAATTCGCAGGGTTCAAAAAGTCCTTTAATGGCATCATCATGAATTCACAGAGCAGCAGGGGGAGCTGACAAACACTTTCACATGAAAAAGACATTTATCCCTCTTCCCGACTCCTGGCAAGCAGTGGTGTCATAACAAATGACAAGCGATCGTTGAGCCAAACCTTGCCATGACCATTTGTAATAGACCAGCTTAAGCTTTATGTTTTTAATGCCGTTACGATTTACATTCAGCTGTGAATTTAATTTAGAAATTGCTGGTGTTAAAGCCATCAGTTTCAGACTGACAGCTCATTAGAATGTGGCAAACATGTGAGTAGAGGGGACTGCTGGGTAGCATGAGTACAGAAGGGGAAAGGTTTAAGGGCACCATGCTGTTCGTTTTCCACGTCCTGACAACGCAATCAGCATGACCTCTCACATACAGCTTTCTCTAACTCTCACCCATACTGTCTGTCTCATTCACTCATATACAGGGCCAAAGATTATAAAATAAGAAAAGACATGCCAACCAGTCATATAACCATACATCCACAATAACGAATCTACATTTTGACCTTTATTAACATGATAAAGTACGTTTATATGGCTACAATGACTAATATAAATACATTTTTTACAAAAAATGAGCTTTACAAAAAAGTCACGAAAAACAGGCTGTGTTAACCCCCTGGAGTCTGAAGGTATTTCAGACACTCTGATATGGTGTGAATCCTTGAATTTTTGTTACACACGACACACAAATATAATATTTTTTGTGACTTGACATGTGTTTTACTCATTCAGTGGTTCCTTGATTGAATATTTATGAGATACTTGTGAGGTGAGAGCTTATATGTTCAGGTTCACCTCAGGTGAGATGTCTTCATATTCCACACATTCCACAGCCGCTGTTCCACCAATGGAATGTCTGGAATGACCATGTCATTATCATATGAATGACAGATCGCGTCATTTGGCGAGAAAATATAGAACAGTTGTCTGACTCACTCTGAGAAACATGTCTCTGCTTATTTAAGCTCCTCTGACAAATACCTTAAAATGTATTTTGATTCAACCTATATATATTTGAAAAAAAAGACCCTTTACAGCTTCCGGGGTATGTTTCATTTTGTTTCTAGGACTAAATCTCGCACATTAATATGACTCCAGAAAATTAAGCATTAGTAAATATTTAAACAGCTTTGGAAATGATCTATCAGACAGTGTGCCCCGTTTAGCAACTAATTTAGGTCTAAATAAACCAATAAACCACACAATAGCTACATTTACATGCAGTCTAATAATCTCTTCAGGCTAATAGCTCAGCTGAAATAGTGTTATGCTCTGGGGTGCAGACACGAGGACTCGGGGAGGCCACATGGTGCAAAACAAAAGGACTTTATTACAAACACAAACCAAAACAAGCACGATGGCTTAAAACTACAAATACACTGACTTAATTAGAGGACATAGACTGGCGTGGGATACACAGACTGATGAGAATACACAGAATGACTGACAGAGACATCACACACTGGGTTACATTTATGGGCTGAATGAATGAGAAACAGGTGGATCACATAAACTTGATGAGACATGCACAAACTCAAAGTGGAAGACATGACCTTATAAGGTAGACTGACTGGGGAACATGACAGGTAACGAGAGGTATGACAAATAGATTACATTAATGTATACACTTCAATCTGCATAGCCAAGTTCAATTGAGGCCTATCCGATTACAATTTCTATCTGACAGAACAAGATGAGTAATAACAAAGTACTGAATAGACTGCATATAAACACATCAGTCTTAATCTATAAATGGAACGGATTGCCAAAAATCGTTGCATGTAAACCAAAGTCAAGCTAATATAGGCGGTGAAAACTTTCCCTACTTTTGAACTCTGTAAGAGGAGCAGCTCAAATTGCTCTTATCAGTCCTTCTATGTAGATTTCTTCCAGAGCCAGAGACGACATTAGACTCTCTGATGAATAAAAATGCATCCATTAGAAAGAATAGAAAAATGTGCCTTACTTCTGATTCCATATTCCTGCTGAGTTAAGATTATCTTCTAGGGAGACATTTGTGAACATCCCATCACCAAAGGGGGGCTGACACCCCTTCTGATCCCTTTTGTTTAATACAACATCTTTTATTTAAAAGAAAAGAAATTGACAGCGATAAACATGTCACATCAATGCCCTCAAACATGAACATATCTTACAGACGTACCCCAGGGAAGTGAATTTTTATGCTTGATAGAGGAAACGCAGTGGTCAAACAGCTACAAAACAAATAAGGCACAGGAAAAAAAAATTTGCCAGCAAAAGAATGAAACCATAATGCAACTCAATTCTCAAAACAGCGGTGAATTAAGCCTCATTTTAAGGTATCTTAGAGCTATAATTAACTAACTGGCCTCAAGCAGATCCTAAAGCTCTCTGCTGTCCAGTATTCTGGTTTGATGCCTGGATTCATTTCTCACTGAATGCTGGCAATACCCCAGTAAAGACTGAGGCCCAACAACAAAGAAACAAGGTTTGGGTAGCAAATATCATCACGAGAACAGAATCTCTCAAGAATACGTAAGAGAGAGATGGCTGCTCTGCCTAAACTTTGTCTGTGCTTCCGTTCGCTGACTACCTCCAACATAAGTGCTGCATCAGTTGCTATGGAAACTATAACGCCTTAGAAAATGCATACAGTACGAGACTAAATTGCTGAAAGAATGAGGGAGTCAAGATCAAATGAGAAAAACAAGTTGCTGATCAAATACGGGGGGGCTCTCTTAAACACAATTTCAAAGCACTGAACTGTGCAATAGCACAGTGGGATTACCCATTACAGCAGCGGCTCTCAAACTGGGGTCCGGGGGACTCCCCGGCGCTCCACGAGGCACTGCCTGCTGCAGCAAAATGAGATTGTTTCCTAAACAGATTATATTACAGGAAATTCAATTTATCATGAGCGAGGCAAATAATTTTAGCAATTCGGGTTAAATTAAGAATGTCAGTATGATATTAATTGGGTATACTAGGATTTTTTTTTCTTTTATTGTAAGTGCACCACTGTTCCAGAATCAAACTAAAGCTATTTTCAGCTGAGATGAATGGCCTACGTGCATTTTAGTTTCCTTTCACCAGCACAGCAGGAGAGCAACTTTATACTGAGTCTTAACCAGCACTACACCACAGTAACTATGTCTACATGCATAGCAATGGGTCAATATTAGCTTAAGTAAGATTTTAAATATGATGTGATCATGGAATAATCTAAAAGCCTTAGTTGGCCTAAATCATGTGGTCTAAGCTGATATGAGACAGACTATTCAGAAAAAGAAAATGATATTAGATGGGAAGCTTTCGATATGAGATATAGACATACAGGCCAGAAGTTGACTGGCCTTACTAGATCCTGCACTGCAGGTCAAATTGAAGTTCAAGGATGTTTTTCAGCCATTTTCAACCAGGAAGTACAATAGAAACACTTCTCTGAGGAGCTGCCTGAAATTTACTCTATGTCATCAAGAAAAAAATGCACTTGGGTTCGGTGGCATCACCCTTAAAAGTATTTCAATAACTCCAGAAAAAAAGGCACTGCATGCTTCATTATCTACACTGTTAAACTGTCTAGCAGCTCATCTGTATATGCCAAACTATAATGAAGCTTTAAGGCTGCAGGCTCTGCCTAACAAATCACTGACGGCAGACTAAGACTGTTTTGTTTTGTCACATTTTAAACTTTCCAAGTTTTGTTCAGAAGAAATGCTCTTCGGATAATGTACACAGTTGACCTGAACATAATTACTTGACCTAGACTAAGAAGACCACTTACTCCAGGTTCTCTGGATGTGCAGAATTACTTTTCAGTGAGGTTAATGAACTTGGTATTAGGTCAGTATAACCAAACAAAGCAACAGAGCAAACTAATCTAAGTACTAAAGACAAAACTCCTACAAAACCTATAAGCACTGAGTGTACTATTCAGTCATTACTGAGCTTACCAAAACTTCTGTCATACTCAATTCACACCTAGTTCACCAATTGCCTCAATATGGGTTAATTCTACAATCAAAAAAAGTGATTACCATCATTTAAAGCCTTTCAGTCTTAATCCATGTGAAAGAAACTGACCCCAAGTCACCCTAAAGCTTCATCAGGACGCTTGGTGTCTCACCATGGCGTCTGGATCTGATCCAAATGCACTACAGGACTGAGTGAAGTGGACTGATGACTTGTCCGTCTGCAATATTTACACAAAGGCCTACTTGAAATGATCTGTACTCCCTGTAATGGGAAAACCAATGCCCCTTTGTTGGCGCATTGAGTACTGCCCAGACACGAAGGCTACTGTAAGCATGACCTGAGAGGAAGTGACTTTTAGGCTCTCTCGTCTTTTAAGTTCCTCAATCAATAGTTCCTCGGCAGGCTGATCTTAAAGCTCTTCCCTAAGGCACAAAGGATTAAATAAATATATATAACTCTGCATGGCTTCCCTTGCTGTATTCAGAAGTACTCTTTGCTTGGGAGGAGTAGCTGTGAACTTCAATGTGGCCTACAACATTGTGGGAGAAAACACTGCTCACTACTCTCACTAGCTATTCGTGGATGGGGGCTAAGCCTTTATTAGGGGGTTTGGTGGCATGCTCTCGCTGCAGTATTTTTAATGTCCCCAAAACGTCTGTTCATCATGAACATTTAGAGTAGCAGCAGACAGAAAATATATATAAAAATGGCTATTAGGTTCACTCTCTTTGTAGTTTGCATTGCACACAGATTAAGTATGACTTCAGTAATATCTGACAGCCATAAATCAAGCAAAAGTGTCCTAAATAAAAATATCCCTGCAGGTGCTACATACACTACACTACACAAACTTCAAAAGTTTGGAATCACCAAGATTACATATATACCAAACATACCTTTTTTTAAAATAAAGTTCCTTTTTCGGGCCATTTAGAGACTATGCTTAAGGCCAGTTTTAGCCCATATTACTATTACCTATTTTATTTCAAACAACCTCAATAAACACTGTATACATTACAATAGATGTTAGTTTATAAACAACCTCAAAAACAGCATTAAGCACTAGAATAGTCCATATAATATTCAAATAAACATTTATAATTATAGATTTGTACAGTTGGTGAGTACAGAGTGTGGTTTTGTATTTACTTTTAAATCTTTTTAATTAGTTACATGGTTTTGTTTATTTTTGTCATAATGACATCTGACAACACTAATATTATATTTTACCAACTATTCTGCTATAGTCTCACAAATGACAACAGGATAAAAAGAATGACTTCAGTAGAATAATGTCTGTATTTGTTTGGACTTAAATCTCACTCACTTTCTCCTGGACACTAACCTCCATCAGACCTCATTCTTCAGCCTCCTTCAGCCTCTGTCTCTGTGTGTTTCATAGCACCTTATTTATTCATCAATTCAAACATACTACACCTCAGGGATTAATGTTTTTTTTTACCTGTAATAATCTTTTCACCTTGCTTGATTTCTGTGGAGCTGCCATCACTTAATTTCGGTCTACAGACTGAGGAAGAGAGGAATAGCCAAAGAAATTATGTTATGGTGTAAACATTTTAAAGTAAATAGAGTAATAATTAGCTAATACTGGTATTTTTTGCTGTTACAAGGTATACTAGAAAACATTTGCTGAATTTTTGGAAAGTACCTGTCCACTACATCACACTGTTGTCCTTGTACACTGACCTGCTACTTATTAACTGCACTGTATGCTTAACGTGTCATTTGTGATGATGTTTACAAACACCAGACCTCTTCAACCTCAGAATACTATATCTTAACTATATAAAACCATGTTCTTCACTAAAGAACCCTTGAAGGACCATCTCTTTTAAGAGTGTGTGGGGACTCACTGTAACCCTGACCCGGATTAATTAGCGTCATCTCGCGCATTTCCTCAGGCAAACTTAAAGTTAACTAGCTAATCGAACTAGCTAACAAAAAAGCTGGATAATAGCCAGCTCTTTACCATAATTTATCACAAACCTGTAGTGTGTGTAATTATCTGCAAATTATATGTACTTCCCTGTGTAAATACTTACTTTTTAACTCTGAATGTCATATGTTTTGAGGTCTAATAATTACTTTAGCGAGTTTTCGCCCGTCAGAGCTTCTGGACAACAACAGAGTCCCGCCCCCAGGTCTAATGTGATTGGCTTACAGCTTAGGAGGTCTGAGATGGTTGGTCAACTGCTTTGTTCTATGTATTCTAATGTACAGAGCTATATTTTCATGTAAATGGATTACAGCAGCAGCCCAGATAAGTAATGAAGAATGACTGGCACAATCTATTGATGTGAACTAATTTAAGTAATTAGAACAACATTCTCAAATAAATGTAAAATGTATTAAACCCTCAAATAAATGTAAAACGTGTCTGTCATTTTGTGATATTTGATGTGCAGTATATGTCAAAGTATGTCAGTGCAATATATGCTGATGTCTTTGCATGAAACATCAAAGCTCCAAATGTAGAAAAATATATGTGCATATGTGCATCGAAAATATATGCATACATTTGTTAATATGTACAGTATGTTATCTTTGTATTGTTATAAAATGTAAAATGAATAAATATATTAAATATGGTATAATAAATATGGTATTATTAGTATATAATTATATGTTTTACAGTTGCAAGACAAATATGTGAAACCTTTGGGATTACTTTGATTGCTGCGTAAATTGGTCATTAAATGTGTTCTGATCTTCATCTAAGTCAAAACAATAAACACAGTCTGCTTAAACCAATAGTGTACAAAAAAATATATGTTTTCATGTTTTTATTGAACATAACATGGTAAAAGAGCTAATTGGAGACAGGAGTCAGCCAACCTGGAGCCAGTCAATGTGATGAGATTGGATGTGTTGGTTAAAGCTGCCCTTCCCTACAAAAATACACATCAGTTTTGGGTTTGCTGTTCTCAAGAAGCATTGGCTGATGTGAACCATTCCTTGCCCAAAACAGCTCACAGAAAACCTACATTCAAGAATTTTTGACTTGCATAAAGCTGGAAAAGGTTACAAAAGTATCTCTTAAAGCCTTGATGTTCATGTGTTCACAGTAAGAGAGACTGTCTACAAATGGATAAAGTTCAGCACTGTTGCTACTCTCCTTCTGTGTGGTCATCCTGTAAAGATGACTGCAACAGTACAGTGCAGAATGGTCATTGAGGTGAAGAAGAATCCTAGAGTGTCAGCTAAAGACAACAAAATCTCTGGCACATGCTAACATTTTTGTTGACAAACCTGCAATAAGTAAAACATTTAACATTAATAAAACACTAAACAAGAATGGAGTTCATGGAAGGACACCACAGAGGAAGCCACTACTGTCAAAAAAGTTAATAAAAAAATGTAAAAAAAGATTGCTGCACGTTTGAAGTTTGCAAAAGAACACCTGGATGTTCCACACCACTACTGGCAAAATATTCTGTGGACAGATGAAACCAAAAACTGCCTCAGGGCCTGGATGGATTGTTGTCATCAACTGAAAAATGAATTCAGTTTTATGAAGAGGAATGGCCCAAAATTCCTCCTGACCATTGTGCATGTCTGATCTGTAACTACAGGAATCGTTTGGTTGAGGTTATTGATGCCAAAGAAGAGTCAACCAGTTAGTAAATCCAAAGGTTCACTTTTATAATATTTTTATAATACTTTTCCACCCTGCATTGTGAATGTTTACACGTTGTGTTCGATAAAAACATGAAAACATAATTGTTTGTGTGGTTTTGGTTTAAGTAGACTGTGTCTATTGTTGAGACTTATGATGAAGATGAAGATGAAGATCAGAACACATTTACCGACCAATCAGAAATCCAAATAATCCTACAGGGTTCACATACTTTTTATTTCAACTATATATTGGACTTGTTTGTCTCAATTGGAGTTCATCACAAAACATTTCTTTGAACCTGCTCAAAAGTTTTGAAAGACATTTTGCTGATGTATTTTAATGCAAACAACTGGGCTATTTAGGTGACAATTCTGGTGTTTTGAGTTCTGGTGTTTACTAGCAATGTTAGCCTTGGAGCTGCAATTCTAAACTAAAGAAATAAAATATGGTCTCCAAACATATCTTGACCGATTGACTACATCTGAGGTAAGTGGAAAAACATGTAAATATGATTGCTGAGTGAACCATTGCTTTAATGTTTTTGTAGATGCTGTTCACTATACTGTATCTCATGCAGGACATAAACACTATTAATGAAGGAAAGATTATCCAAAAAAGCTTTCATTAAGCATACACTGTGAAATTTTGGCTTAGTTTAAAACAGCCTAATCTATCACTGCAGCTTTTAACATCAGCAAATACAGCTGAAAGAATTTAGCAACATCAGCAACAAACACTTCTTCACAGAGGCTTCATGCAATGCAAAACACAGTGCAGATGTTGCCAGTGTGAAGAATGAAAGCCACTCACACTTCAGTCAAGAGGTTGGCAAAAGGAAGTAGTTGGATTTCTGGGAAATGGGGAATAAATATGATCACTGTCCTTCACAAACAGCTAAAGTGCAATTTGTGCTCTACCATGTGACAGTAATGTGGCACTGGTTTCTGAAACGTCACCCACAGGGTACGGCATTGGTGAGGAATAACACAAGGTCACATGCACATTAAGAAATCCAGATTAGCCTAGATATTTCATAAAGGGGGTATCTTATGAAAAACTGGATTTGCACATATTTGGGTACCTTTATTGCCCACAAACTCAGTCTCAGTCAAAAAACATTGCTCTCCTTATTAAATTAGGGGCATCATTTTCAAAACATTAACAACAAGTACTAAACAGAGCCTTTTTCTCTTCAGCTTTGGTAAGTGAAACATATGTTGTCTTCTATTTGTAGTGCTTTGCATTAGAAATAGCATTTTTGCATTCACCATACAGGATGCATTGATTTATAAATGGTGACAAGTCAGTGTGTTCATGCTTATCTCTTAACAATGTTGTCATAGAATGAATCAGTAAAATCTTAGTGGAATTTCCCATTCCACCTTAAATGTAGCACCTACCAGGTGCTTGAATGTAACTGCTTCATCATTTAAGGTGGAATGGGAAATTCTAGTAAAGTGTTTTGAGGGCTTGTTTGACTTCAAGTGGCTCTGTGAAGACTGATCACTGTCTGGCTCAGTTCAGTACATACTGGTTGTTGTTCCTAACTTGTATTAGCATTAGATGTTTACAATCTGATGAGCATAGCTGGGGTACTAAGCATTGTCTATTGGTTAGGGGAGAGTGTGACTGATGAAGATAGAGCTTAACCCTCATTGGCTAGTTGAGGAGGAGGTGGGGCGAGCAGAAAATGCACAATTCAACTTTCACAAAACATTTGGGACTGCTGTTTAAATATTCAGTGCTACATCTCAAATGACACTGCAGGGCAGAATGCTGTGAGTAGTTGCACATCAGGAAGGGTCGTGTGTGCATGCTCACCTCTGCTTCTGGGTTGCGTTGCCAGATACTACAAAATATACTATCCCACACAATCTAAGAAACACCCATTTCATTTGTATCACTATTTTTGAAATATTAAAAAATTAAGAATAATAACTTTTCTGAGAATTGGTAGTTTGATAGGAATGGATCACATAGAGAAAGGGGAGGCAAAATGAGAAGTTGGGCTGAGGTTCTGACCAGCTTGGCTACAGAGCCTGAAGCAAAACCACCCCCTTTTGAAAGACAGAATAGTGAGAAGTTGAGGCAAGAGAAGTTATGGGAAGTCAGAAGAACTCAAAGATGCCACAGTGGTGGTGGATGATAGTTTTCATCACGAGTGGCAGGTAGAATGAAAGGACATGAATGAATGAGAGGCGGAGTTATGCTGCCCACATCCCAAACTTCTGTTAGTACATAACTTCATTTATGGAATTATTAACAATGTCAATGGTTTTGCTTCCATTTTTGAGCAAAATCTCTCAAGATACACTTTGCATACTGTGGGACCATCCAGCCATTCACACCACACTTTTTCTCTCCAGCCCATTTAACAAGGAGATCAAGATTTCTCTCATGGCGTGTAATAACATTCACTTAAATCATTTAAGCGAACACCCAGGAGAAATGCACCATGCAGTGTTTCACAGATCATAGATGTAGGTGCATCACAACAGGGGGTCGTCAAATCTGCCAATGGCTGACATGTACCCTTTACGCTCAATTGCATCTTGGCCAAAGCAAACAGGAATTGTTACTTCAGGGAGCCGAATGACAGGCAAACGACACAAGCCATTACAAGGCGTACTGTCAGCCCCTTTTATGCAAGAAATGATGAATGGAGCCCAGGGTGCATCTGTATGTAAAGAGTTCTGCATCTTCACAAACAGTCTGTGATTCATCTGACGAGCTTATACCTCAGTCATACTTCCATCTATCACATGATCTATGAAGAGATGGCAGCTCGAAATGAAAGTGAAGTGCTTATCAGGCCCAAAGCACGTCATGTTCCCACTTGTCCCCATGGGGGAACAGATATGTTGCAAAAAGTCATTTTCAGTCATAGGACAGATTAGACTCATTTACATCTAGATAACAAAGCTTTCAGGTCATTTAACTTGCAAGTAGTACTCCATAAACAGAAGCATGAACTGGTTTTAGGCGAGCCTCGGACACATGAGGTAATGAATATCAATAGGCTCGAGTCCAACTACACAGATTTTAAAAAAGAAGAAGGAGAAGAAAAAAAGAATCAAAATCAATAGCAATCACAGTCAGTCTCAGTAGTAAAGCTACAAATGATTGCTAATCTGATCTCTGAATAGTGGCACAAATAATTAAAAGTGTCTAACATCACAAACAGTCCAACAGGCAATAGGACTAATGATTTTTTGTGTTGTATAGACCGCAGGCATGACAGTTATAACTCAAGTCAGCCATTAATGTTTTTAAGAGGGAAGAAATAAACAATGTGTAACATCTTAAAGTGTAAATAGAAAGTCTTGAAGTGCATTATCCTAAAATTGTGCTCACCCTTTAAAAATTGGATGGATGGATGGATGAAGCCTCTCTTAATGGGAGAGTAAAGAAAGATGCTGTTGTGATGTTTTGATGAAATTTTTAGAGTTCAAGCATCTTCTGTAAACCATTCTGACAGCAACTGCATCTACAACCAGTTTGGAACAAGAAACAAGGCAATTGTCCACTAAACCCATCCACAAAAAAAGGTAAATGTCAAATTCCTAGCTGTTGCTAACTCCTATTTTTGGTTATCTTTTGCCCTTTAGGGAATTTTGATCAGTTTGCTGGCATTTACTTGAAGCGTTATATAAGAGTTTCCCCAAAGCTCTTCTTTTGAGTCTCTCTGCCTTCAGATCTACAGCATCAATTACTCTCAGTGTATCTTTGCTATGTGTACAATGGATCTGTGTGTTGTGTTGTGTTTCATCCCATTGTCCAAGACTGCAGCTCTCTGCAGTTTTGGGCTCAAATGATCTTTTCAAGTTGATCAGCCAAGCCCTGTGCAGACTCACAGAAGGGAG
>BRDA01042752.1:0-16066 GCA_036984385.1 Crenuchus spilurus
AGGGACTTTGCAGCTTGTTATCAACACAGTTTAAAAGCCTTGCATTTTTCAGGCAAGACAATGCTAAACCATTCTTGTAAATTTATTGCAATTGCTTTGCTGTTCTTTGGCTTCCTCCTCTTATAGAAGCAAAGGTTTTTTTAATCTTTAAACTACTTTTATAAATTAAATTAATATCTGAGGAAAAACAGTGGGTGTTGGTAACATACACTAGAACTCAGCATTCACATAAAATAACCCATTATTTTCTGTAAAAAAAAGACATCACTAAAACTTTCTTCAAACTAGACCCACATGTTCATTAAGGTCTCACAAACTAGACGATGTGATTGAGGACAGTATGAGCAAATTATATAAACATGATTTTGAAGTGAACCACCTTCAGTTATTATTATTGAATTGGAGAGAACAAAATGAGAGATTTCACATTAATGAGTAGTATAAATGTCAAATCTATCTCACTGACAAAACTGATATCACTTCCATTCACCTTACAACCACACAACACTGAACGTGAACTCATCCGGTGGTGAGAACATTGCCGTAAGTGAGAATTACTGATTGAGAAATGGCATTCTTAATATAGAAGCAGGATGAGGCATGTACTCTTTCTCTCCCTGACTTATTACCCATCGGCCACAAAACTAGGTTATAGCAGACGGGCTATACGCTTCCGATGTAAAGCCGAAAGTCACCTTGGATTAAGTGCTGCCGCCCTGAAGATGAGGAATACCACTGGGGGATTGTGCTCTCCACCATGGTATGAAAATGAACATTAAAATGATGCTTACAACAAGTATTGGGGACCCTCCTCCCGCCATGTTTCCTCCTCTACAATCTCATCATCAAATGAAGATACACATGGTCCTCAACTCAAATGAATGCACACGTGTGAATTCTCATTCAAAGCAATCTGGCTGAGATCGCTACTCACGTAATTCATTCCATCACTCATCAATATCATCCCTGCTCTAATATGACAATCTGTCATTACATGCTGTGTGGGCTCAATAGCACTATTAAATTGAATTGGGCTGTTTCTCCGGTATAGGGAGATGTCACATTCAGTTTTGCTGCTCTGTACATTTTGGACCATAACCAGAGGAAAGAGTGGCACATAGCATCTAATTTATATATATATATATATATATATATATATATATATATATATATATATATGTGTGTGTGTGTGTGTGTGTGTGTGTGTGTGTGTGTGTGTGTGTATTTTAATGTATAGGTGTGAGTTATATTCATGCTGTAAAAGCTGCCATTAGAAAACTGCTACGTTCGCACTTCAAAGCCTTCCAGTGTAACTATCTCACAAACCTCTTACAGTAAGCTTTCTGGAATAACTCGAAGGGGAATCCCACCAATGTTTTAAATTTTCAGTCATTCTGATACAAAATACAAACTTCTTTACAGTGGCGGGTAGTGGAACCAGAATTCATGATCTCTACAACACAAATATAGACCTTTTATTTACCACCCAAAACCACTAGTGAACCTCAGAGTTATCATATGTAATAATGATAATGGTCAAGCAGTAGTAAATCTGATAAACAAAAATGTTTTCTCTGGAGACTACTTTGCTACTACCCAATCATATCCCTGATGCATCTGTTATGACGACAAATGGCTTCTCCCAATTTGGACTCTGTAGGACAGGTACCCCTCCACCATAAATGAGTTGTACAGATCTCAGGAAGTGTATTCACAGCTATTTCATGTGTATCTTTTAGAGATAGAACATTTTTCAGATGTCTTTCTCAAGACTGGAACATTTTGCTTCTTAACCATTATTTTGATCAGATTTTGAAATATTTGGGAAATATTTTTTGCTTAATATTAAAAGTGTAATATCAAGATGCTTGTACCCTCTGAAATGTAAATCTCATTTAGGAAGGCAAGTAAATATTATTTAACAACTCCTTTAAATATTTCATTTATTTGACTCAAATGCACAGCATTTTCAGATAAATTACATTTTACATCAACACATTTTTTTGTTTCAGTTCACTTCTGTTTTGCAATAACTATGTTGATGTATTACAGTTACATGGAGGTCCAGTGTCCAGTACAGTTTGGTAATTTAGCAGCTCTTTGTAAATGCATATGTTTTACAGTTTTGAGAGAGAAGGCTGATACATCTTGAAATGGAGTTGAGGCTATCAAACGTATTACCATAACTATCCACATGAATAAATGTGTAAATTGTCACTTGAGAAAGGCTATCAAGCTTAACGGTATGATGAGGACAAAAAGGTGGGTGCTGTAGACCACTTAACGTATTCTGATATTTTTTAGCAGCATCACATCCAGACATAAAATTGTCTTTCATTTCAAAAACATATCCTACATTTTTCTTCTATAATATTTTTCCAAAGAACTTCACTTATGACACTTTATGTAACCGTGTGCTTTTACTCTCTGGAGTCTGAACTCCCGCCAGAGGCATATTAAAAAAATTCCACAAAAACACTTATTTAACAAAACAAACAAACAAACAAAAAACATACCTCAGCAACATGAAAGGGTCTACTTTTCAAATATTTACAGCTTGAATCAAAATATATTTTTTGATATTTGTGAGAGGAACTTAAATAAGTAGAGACACTTTTTTGAGAGCGAGTCAGAACCACTGAATGAGTGAAACACATATCAACTCACATATAATGACCAGCATGTAGCAAACACCTCTGTTTATTCAGTTCTGAGCTCAAACGTCTTGGCTAGAAATATATATTCCACAATATATAAGCACATCTGAAAACAGGTTTTTGGAAAGTCTAAGTTTAGTGCAGATTTAATCCAAATACAGATGTATGACTCTCTTGCTGTTTTGCCACAGTTGTTGGTGAGTTTTTGCTGAACAAGCAAGTGTAACACTTTGTAAAAAATAATTTTAGATGGATGTAATTTTTAAAAAAGATTTTCAAAATCTTCCAGACTCCAGGGGGTTAAAAGAAAATTCCCTTAGAAATCATATTTACATATTTTCTACTTGTTTTCAATTGGCCAAGAACTGTTGGAGTCTAAATTTTGCTTCTTTAGCTTAGAACTGGAGCTGTAATTCTAACACTGCTAACAAACACTAGAACTCAATATTTACCAAACTAGTTCAGTCATTCCTGTACAAATACATTACAAAAACCCTGTCTCAATCCATAACAAGATGGTAATTCAGATCTCACATACTAGTCAATGTAGTTTAGAACACAAATTGTTACTTAGGTGAGTATTGAGTTCTATATGCAGTGTCAGGTTTGTAGCTGCAGTCCTAGAAGTAAGTGTAATTATGATTTCAGAATAAACCATTCCTTTAAAGTCCCTGATCTGATTGGCTTCTACTGCACCATATTTAAGTCTATGCTGAAGCTGTCCTTATAACTTGAATACGACTGGGTGGGACTAAACTTTATTAGATAGAATAGGCTTTGTTGACATCCAGAAAATGAAGGAAATTAAAACAGGCTGTTTTGTGACTTTAACAATGTTTACATTTTACATGTAATCTTTCTGTGATACGGGCCTCTATGTTTTGGTGATCTGTAATCTTCAGATTATGGTGTTTTACCTGAGGTTCTTGTAATCAGTGGCTTGTTGTCTGTTGCTTAAAAACGCTTTGACGGAACTGTGCTTCCAGTGATAATCAGCAGACTGTCCAGCAAAATGTCAGCTAATGTTGTCAACTGGCTAAATATCCATGGCCTAATATGCTGTAGATAGCAGCTCATTTATTCCATAGCCTTGGGCCTACATGTTATGGCCAATATGTTGTTCTCGTAACAGATTAGATGTAGCCTAGATGTGATTCCAGGCTAACGTATTGCCTTGGCTCCATGCTCCAGCTCACTGAAATCTGTCTTCTTTCTTTAAAGGAGAAAGACTGTTGGCTTATAATGAATCATATATAAAGAACCAGGCAGAAGTCAAAATATGACGAAGGAATATCTGAGCTTAGTGCCACCAGTCAGGCGAATTACATCTGTACAACCAATCAGATTCTTCATTCGCAATTCTGCAGCTCGATTTCATCACATTTAGGTCCAGATTTTTTAGACTATGACTATGTTTTTATCAATATAGTGAAGAGAACTTTTTCTCTTAACAGTGTCATTTGCTAACCTTCTCAGGACCCATCTGAATATGTTTGGAGATAAAAACAACATTGTATTTAAAAATTCAACAAATGTTTACATAACTTTAACATTTAAGTTATATAGTTCTTATCCAAGCTGGAAAATTAATGTTTATTCAGTGGTGCACCTTTATACTTAAAATAACTTAAGCATATGTTGTATGTTTGCTATTTTATTTGAATAACAGCTCATAATTAGAGATTTAAATGCAGTGTACACTGGCCTGTAATCTCTAAGGTTGCCCAATGCTTATACATTTGGCATCAGGCATGGTGACCTTAGGGGAATGTGAGGCTACTCTTGAAAACCCCATTCTATTGGTCAATATTTTTTTGTATGTATTACAAAATTATTATATAAGACATATAAAAACACCTAGCAGTCATAACATTAAAAACTATTTTCTACACTCATTGTCCATTTTATAAGCTAACTTTTAAGCACTTACCATAAAGAGGCAAAGTTAGGACACCCATGAGCAAAATTTCTGTTACTGGGAATGGTTAAGCAATTATCAGATGAAACTGATCTACAAATGCCAAGAAGTTTAAGATGCCACATTTATTTAATATCCTAAATATGGTCAGTCATTTTTAACAACCTCTTTGGCTAGTATCATAGTTTGTAAATGCTGCTCTTTTGAGCTGTATCCACAGATGTTCTATGATGTTTAGGTTAGGGACTGTGAAGGCCGTGGCAACACCTCCAGCTTGTGCTTTTGAGGTAGACTATTGTGGATTTTTAGGTGTTTTTTGTACCATTACCCTGTTATAGAAGTCATCCTCTTTTCATCTTCAGGTACAGGCAGTATGATATTCACTTTGAAAATTTGTACTTAACAGAATCCATTTTTCACTCTACCAGTAAAATGTTCACCGTGCCCCTGGCTGCAACACAAGCCCAAAGCATGACTGATCCACCCCCATACTTCACAGTTGAAGAGGTGTTCTTTTCATGAAATTCTACACCCTTTTTTCTCCAAGCATACCTTTGCTTAATTCAGTCAAAAGGCATCAAAACCTTGAAAAGAAAAAAAAAACTTTCATTATTCAACAGAACTTCTTTCCAAAATGCATCAGCATTGTTGTTAATTTGTGGTGAAGACGCAGGACAATTTTTCTTCTGATAATATTTCTTTGTGCAGATGTACCCACACTGCAGAATAGTGCACAACCACTCCAGAACCTGCTAAATCTTTCTCAAGTTTTTTTGCAGTCAAAGGGTTTTGACTTTAATTTGAAATTTGTATCACCCTTCCAGTAACTTAAAACAGATACTTCATATTGAACTTTATGTCTTTTGGAGATCTGCCCATGTTCTACTAAAGATTGTAGACACTGGTATATGTGGATCAGTCAACAACATCCTGTGTGCAGCATCATGTGACTACCAATGAAGGGTTAGAAGATTATCAACACAAACTGTGCAGACAACAGATAAGTTACCGTCTCTGACTTTACATCTACAAAGTGGACCAACAAGGTAGATGTGTCTAACAGACTGAACAGTGAGTGGACATAATAGGAATCCTGATAATTGAAGAACGGTGAAAGGAGGCTAACAAAGTATACAGAGAAACAGATGTACTAAAGTCTGTAATTGTAGAATTACAAAGTGCTCCTACATGAACAGTGGAGCTGATAAAATGGACAGTGGGTGTAGATACAATGGGGTATTTGATCAATTTATATAATTGTAAATGAATACATACTAAGGCTGTAGTCAAGACTATATCTGCTTAATATTATATCAAGTGGACCAAGTTGAGTTCAAGTCTAATTGAGAAGAAGACGGAGTCAAGATAGAATTCAACATCTTTGAGAACAAACTTTATCTTGCTTTTTATTGTTTTAGTACAATTACACAATTAGTTACATATTCATTATTATTTTTCTGTAATAAATTTGCATGTAGTCAGTGCTTCTGAGTTTTTCTGCTGGTTTCAAAAATAAAAGATCAGCTCCACCAATAAGTGAAATTAAATCAGACTCAAGTGGATGTTGGATGTTTGTACTGAAGGCGTTGCAAGTTTTACCGCTTCCTCATGTTTACGTTTTACAGAACTAAATGTGAATTCTTTGTGATATTTAACCGAGTTTAATGAATTCAGAACTAACAATTAGTTCACCAAAATATCTTTACATTTAGTGTCTCAATGACTTTCAATAAATCCATGACTGGACTCAAGTACTACAGCCCTGACAGATTCTTCAAGATTCAGCAAGTCTCCCCTCTCTTTCCCAAGCACTGTTCAAACTTCCTAAAGCATCTATGTAGAAGTTCATTACAGGAAAAGCAAGAAGCTTCAGTATGTCAGTCGTCAGACAGGTTTCTGGGCACAAACTTATCCTCGCCAGCTGAACAGAAATACAAGTGATCAAGTGCTGGGTGAGAAAACCAGCATGATTGTCCCAAACATGAAGATTGCAAATAAATAAATGACCGTACTCTGCTTAGAGCAACCACATAACTGACAATATGATAATATGTTAGAGCTTATCCACTGATTACAGCACTCAGAAATATGAATACATACAAGAAAACTAGCTAAATGGAGCAGGGCCTGTTTTAGTAGCAAAAATAAAATGACAAGTTATTCAGGAACAAAGCAAATGAACAGTACGGTTCATTGCAGAACAGTACAGTATCTGCCTAAAACCTGGCACAATCTGAGCAGAACTACAGATTAAACTCAATATAGTAATATAGTAATATAGCATTAGGACTCCAAAGATGTCTTGGCTGAACGTGTACAACTGAGTGAATAGTTGTTATTCATAGTCATATGAGTACTTTACAACAAATGTAAATGTGGTTCAGCTACAGTAATAATAAACCAGGTCAGCTAGTCTTGACCTTAAGCTCTGCATGCAGGTTGTGTGGATTTAGTGATGTCTTGTAATGGAAAAGAATTGGGTGACTATTCAGTTCTTGTGTTTGGAAGCAACATTAGCCTTCCAACTTCAGTTCTAAACTAAAGAAGCAAAATCTGGACTCCAGATTTTGTTACTACCCACCTCTGGTATCTCCTTCTATTTCATTGTGGACAAACTGTTCATCTGAGTGCTGACATTCTGACAGTTTAACTAAGACAGTCTCCACATCACGTGAAGTGTCATATCTGCTTTAGATTTTCATTAATACCTTCAGGGTGGGAGGGAAGAGAGTGAAATTGGAGCTGGAGAGAGTCCCCTTGTTGCTTGCAAGATGGCTAGCTTGTGTTCTAGTTCAGCAGCTGGAAGATTGCAGTTCTTGACTCATTACCCCTCAATTCTGCAATCCTCTTTATTTTGATGTGCCGGTGTGTGGAGACACTTTGATAAGTGTTCTCTCAACAACGGTCACCAAGACCCATTAGGCTCAATGACTGGGGTCCTCCACACTGTTCAGTCACTTATACCCAGGGATGGTCATTTCTGGAGGCTCAATCAAAGACATTTGCTTTGAAGGCTGTCCAAAGTGAATTTTAGCTTCGACTTTTGCAAAAGCCTTGACTGTGTCCTTCATGTGGAAATGATGTCCAAACCGGTCAGATAACACTTTCTATATTAGACTTTGTTTCTGTTTTCCCGTCTTTTGGGCACTACTGATATTCAAGTTTTTCATGGTTGCTTTCGTGCACTTCATATAACTCTGATTTGCAGTTACTGTAGATCAAAATAGTCGAATGATAAATCCAGTCAACTCAGTGAGGTCAGTGAAATAGCCTTTTGCTCAGATTATGTTTAGTTTCAATTACTTTTTGATGTCTACATAGAAGGTATATGACTTTGAGTCAGGGTGAAAATTCTAGTGCAGATGTGGTTTCTTTCAAGAACTGTCACTTCCATTATTCACACTTCCACCAGTCACTTCCACTATTCCCTTCTTTTGTACATAACTTGGACCTCTTCAATAGAACCAGTATGCACTTGGTCACTTTGTCAGATCCATACCATTATATTGCACTATGTTCAGTCTATTATTATTGTTAGTGTTTATTTTTGTTATGAATGTCTTTCTGCTGCTAATGTCTATTTTGCTGTCAATGTTTATTTTTGCTGTTAATGTTTCTTTTTTGCTGTAACTTGGGTAGGTGAGTAACACAATTTCAATCCTCTGTCCTGTACATATGCAGAATTGGCAATAAAACTACTTCTTCTACTACTACTACTACATGCCCATTTAACTCTTAACTTTAACAAAATATTTGAGAGCTCATGAATAATTTTATGACTTCTGCTCTGATTGGCTGGTTTACAACTGAATATAATGCCGGAGCTAAAACATTGATGCCAGAAAATGGGTAGGACATTAAACAGTTTTGATGAAGTGAATGGACACCTGATTTTTATGGTATGCAAGAGAAGTTTGTGACAGAGGATAATGAAGGGAAACACTGTTATGAATTGAATGGTTGGTGTGAAGATACATTTGGCCTAACTTGTCATGAGAAATCATCTTTTTTATATAGTTTTTTTTGTTGTTGTTGTTGTTGTCTTTTTTGATCCAGTGTCCACATGGAGTTTGGGACAAATATGAGAAACAGTTTTCCCAAAATGAAAGGAGAGAGAGGAAAGTGAGGAAGAGAACAGTGTAGAAGATAAGTGTGTGATGAGAAGGTGAAGGAAGAGAAAAGCTGTAATGAATTGAATGGATGGTCTTGAGATGCTGTTTGCCTGAGTGAATTATCACAATGCAAGTTTAAAGTTAGTGCTGCTATCAAAATCATTTTTACGTAGTGTTGGGGATAAACATAGTACAAAATAATGTGTTGCAGTGCTGATTATAAGTAATGGAAAGCATTACAGTTTAAATTCACATTAGTTACTTCATACAAATGCCATTACTTACTTACCTCTCACTGAAAGAAACAATACTAACTGCAATGAATTTTTATTGATTGCTGTCTGATTGTGACCTGGGCTGTGAATATGAGCAACGCCAACCAAGAAACCTTCCACTCCGTGAGACAACTGTGGGAGCATTCAGTCATGCTAATGTGAAACTTATGGGTACAGAAATCCTGTAAAGCAGGAGAAAAGAGAAGCCCAACCTCACCTAAACATGTCAGACTGGATTTCCATTCAGTAACAGTTCTCTAAGCTTCATGTTTTATTCAAAATGAATATTTTCACTTTTTATTAAACTGTTTCTACAGGCTAGTTTCTGAGTGTTAATACAGCATCAAGTGTTCATATCAGTCAATCAGACCTGATTGTGTCATGTTCAGAGGTTATGCTATTTTGTCCATTTTTGAATACTTCTAATTTTTGCTTTAATATACCAGATTAAAACATGTTTATAATATATTTTTCAGAACAACATCACCTATTTGACTTGATATTTTACACTTTGACATAATGTATCAACAAACCAGATTCATGCAAAAAATCTAAGTTAATTTTGAAAAAAAATCTTTTCTTTCAAAAATTCTTGAACGAGTTGTCTATAACCAGCTGTCTGTCTTTCACAAAACAAGCTCCAGGACTCCAATGAGTCTGGCTTCAAACCAGCACACTCAAGTGAAACTGCCCTCATAGCAGTGACTGAGAAGCTCAAGGCAGCAAGACTGGCATCTGTTCTTATCCTTCTTGACCTTTCTGTAGCCTTTGACACGGTCAACCATGAGATCCTCCTGTCCGTCCTCTCTAACCTCTGGATCACTGACTCTGCGTGGAAGTGGTTCAGATTATATTTAGAAAGGTGGTCCTACCAGGTAACATGGAGAGGGTCCACTTCCTCCAACTTCCTTGACCTTCAATCAGCCCAAGTTCTCCCACAGTGGTGGATGTTTGAAGGGCAGGGGCGAAAAAATTAAAAGGCACATTTTTCCCACTGGAGGGGCACTTCTCAATTACAGGGGCACCTACCCAGGCACTTCATCTTCTACAATTGTAGGAGAACCCTATACAGCACGGCATCACATTTACTCTACTGAATAGAGCTCACTTTGGGACACTGTCTAGTAGGGGTTCAATAGAAGACAGTTAATGCACCCTTTTCTGATGGAAATGCAACCAAATAAGGAGATTCATTAAGACAGATGATGGCACACCATCATAATTTATTGCATAAAAGGGGCCACTCAATATTTTTTTCTCATGTGAAGGGCAGCTAACAGGGCACTTTTTGCCATTCTAGAGGGCATTTTGAGGATGTTTTTTGACCATAGGTGCACAAAAGGGGAGGAGGGTTGCCACTCAACCCTGAGTCCACTAGTGTTCTCTCATGTCACTCAAGTTCTGTGTTCACTTGACTGGCTCCCTGTTGCTGCTGTACCTAATGGCAATGGTCAAGTCTCGAGTCACAACTCGACCGTTCAAGCTTCCAGTATGACGCCTCTTAACCGGCCATACTTCAAGACACGTGGAAGACTAGCATCAAGAATCTTCTCTGTCCTTGCACCCAGGTGGTGATGCAAACTTCTACTGACTGTTCAAAAAACAGGCTCTTGCAGTCTTCAAAGACAGACCGAAGACCCATCTCTTTGTTGAACACTTAAGCAAGCATTAAAAATACTGATTGTAATGCATTGTAATGTGCTTATATGTGCCAAAGTGAACTAAAGCTATTTGATTTTTTCAACCAATGACTGTGTAATAAATGTCAGAAGGAAGTGGTACAACCAAATGAGGAGGGAGGCTAACAGATTCTGGTCTCTACTGCATAAATTTGATTCCAAATTTGACTCTGACTTAGACTGTGACTCCAAATTTGACACGATGGTGGAGGTATTTTGGCTTCATTTCTGTAGAACAGAAGCCAGTGGTGTAATGTCATCCATGTATATATACAGTCTATTTGTAGAACCAAATTCTGTTCAGAGGTTGCTTAACGGAGCCACAGGAGTTAATGTTCTTAGTGCAGAGTGGGTCACACTGGAGCCAGACATTGATGGTGATACCTCCTATGTGAATATAGAAAAATATTGGGTGATAGCAGGTGTTTGCATTCATTATTCATTATTTATTGGTTTTAACCCAACACTAAACATGGTGTTCTGAAGCTCAATGAACTCAGTGACTAGTATTACCCCCCAAACACATTTAAAAGCGTGACTGAAGCTAATGCAACTTTATAAAACTAACATTGTCATTATAATCCAATCAGTGTTTGAGATTGAAAATGTTAACACGGGTTACAAATGTGAACATGCAATGGTGCAACTTATATACAACCTATTTAAATACAATAAACAAAATTGACTCTATATACAACTATTTACTGCAAAAGGCATGTTCATTGTTTTTTCCTATGATATCTCAACCCAGTCATGTGATTTGATCCCTGGGGGACTCCTGATGGTTAAATGATGCTAACCTTAACACAGTAACAAAGTAATGAGTAATGACATCACTATATCCATTAAATATTCCTCTATATATTAATTAATATAAATAACTCTATTAAATGGAGTTTATTAGAGTGTTTATTAACATGCTAACATGTTCACATGATTATGTTTTTCAGCAATGACCCCAACATGGTTACTATATGTCTAGCAGTGAATAAGAAGCCTTATGAAATGAAGTTTTTGAAAAGACATTTATGGCTGACTCGTCAGGCTGTGCAAGCCTTGAGAAGAAAGAAAGCTTATCTCAAACCAAGTGCCGATTTCAGCACTCTGACGAAAGCCTTCCGAGACTCCTGCACCCTCCGTGCTCTGAATCTACCGATAATGACTTGGCTGGTTGGTGGCAGTGAGACAGATAAATGTCTAATACGGGCAGAGCTGTCCACACACTGCTTGTCAGTGCATGTGGAAAAGACCGGAGGTTTGCTCCGGGGGGAGCGTGGGACCCCAAACTCGGATGACATTTGAGAAAATCCATACATGTCCCTGGCCTTTTGAGAGACAGACTCTTGGGGAGGTAAAGACAATTAGCAGCATTTCTGCAGTGCGCTGGAGGAAAAAGAGCCAGCATGCTCCTTTTGTTTCTCCTCTGCCTCGCCATGAAACCTCGAGAGAAAAGTGTTCACAGCAACCTGAAAGGCAAAGTGGAGGAGCCAAAACCTGGACGGTGCTGTTACAAGCTCAACAACACCACCAGATATGCCAGAGTCCATTTCTGATTACGGCGACATTTAAAGGAATGTTCAAAAAACACCATGTTCCACTTACCCCAGATCCAGCAAAGGCATGCTCAGTGAGCAAATGTTGGTTTTTCACTTTAAAACAGGTGCTGTAAACACTACAACCCATTAGTCACTTAAATAGGCTAGGTCATTTCTGCACAAAAAAACATCACCAAAACATATCTCAAACCTAGAATGACTTAATTGGGAGCTTAAAAATATATATATAAAAAAACTGTGTAGCTCTGAGCTGTATCTGCCAACTTACAGTGGTGCATGAAAGTTTGTGAACCCGTAAGAATTTTCTATATTTCTGCATAAATATGACCTAAAATTGATAAAAAAGATCATCATATAAGTCCTAAAAGTATATAAAGAGAACCCAGTTAAACAAATTAGACAAAAATATTATACTTTATCATTTGTTTATTTAGGAAAATTACCCAATATGACATATTTGTGAGAGGCAAAAGTATGTGAATCGATAAGATTAGCAGTTAATTTGAAGGTGAAATTATAGTCAGCTATTTTCAGTCAATGGGATGACAATCAGGTGTGAGTGTGCATATTTAAAGAACAGGGATCTATGAAAGTCTGCACTTCACTACACATGTGTGTGGAAGTGTATTATAGCACTAAAAAAGGAGATTTCTAAGCACCTCAGAAAAAGAGTTGTTGAAGCTCATCAGGCTGGAAAAGGTTACAAAACCATCTCTAAAGAGTTTGGACTCCACCAATCTACAGCCAGACAGATTATGTACAAATGAAGGAAATTCAAGACCATTGTTACTCTCCTCAGGAATGGTTGACCAACAAAGATCACTCCAAGAGCAAGAGTGTAATAGTCAGCGAGGTCACAAAGGACCCCAGGGTAACTTCTAAGCAGCTGAAGGCCTCTCTCACATATGAGATGTTAATATTCATGAGTCCACCATCAGGAGAACACTGAACAACAACGATGTGCATGGCAGGGTTACAAGGAGAAAGTTACTGCTCTCCAAAAAGAACATTACTGCTCATCTGCAGTTTGCTAAATATGATGTGGACAAGCCAGAAGACTATTGGAAGAATGTTTTGTGGACAGATGAGACCAAAATAGAACTTTTTGGTTTAAATGAAAAAAGTTATGTTTGGAGAAAGGAAAACACTGCATTCCAGCATAAGAACCTTATCCCTTCTGTGAAACATGGAGGTGGTAGTGTCATGGTTTGGGCCTGTTTTGCTGTATCTGGGCCAGGATGTACAAATATAAAAAATCAGATTTAAGTTCAGTGTACCATCCATGATGCTGTCTGAAGTGGTGAGGTTTATTTAAAGTTAAATGTTGTAGTTTACAGTATGTCATACTGTGTTTTAAATCACATCATCTAATCTCTGAGACTGTAAATAAGATCTGGATGAGGTTTGAGGGAAGTTTTTCTGGTGATGTATTTTGACAGAAACGATGACTGGGCTAATTTAGGTGATTATTGAGTTCTAGTGTTTGTTGGTAACATTAGCTCCAGCTCCAGTTCTAAACTAAAAAAGTAAAATTTGGATTCCAAACACGGAATGTCTTGGTTGTTCATCTACAACTAAGATAGTTGGAAAAGTATATGCAGAGAAGTTTTGATTATGTATTTATACAGAAGCTCTGCAAACACTTTGTGAAAACAACTCAGCTCCAAATTCCTCTAGTTTTATTTTTTGGGGACTTAATTACTGTGGAACATCTCAGTGCCTGGCCTGTTTTGGACACATTAACAGACTCAAATCATTTAGGACTCAAATTCAGAATGACTGGCCTCAGCGATGCACCTGAAGAGCCATCATTAACCTCTCTTCTCAAAAAACATTTGAACAAATCCTCTCATTCAGTAAACCAAAGATCTTCTGAAGTGCTTCTAATTTGCTTTCTCTTCTTGGCGGTGGATCAAAATAGCTGCGTTTGTGTCATTGCTTCACTCATTAATGCCTTGTTGGAAAAGTAAAAGTTTGTAAATAACCCCCCATGTGAAAATTGACACGTTGACATGAGCTTGTCACATCTTATTGTGCACGCCTCACAGGTTGTCAGATGGAAGCACGCGTGTCTACGTCAGCTGGGCCTCAAACACCTGTTCGGTTTGTGTGCCGTGTGCCTCCAGTGGCGTGCCAGCTGGGAAGCCTAAGGAAGACGCAATTAATGTACAAGCAAGCCAATACGATATTCTTCATAAATTCACCCTCCTGACTAGGACACGTCATTATTTCAATCCTCTCTATTTCTATGGTTAGAGCATAAACCAATCAGTCATAACACTAAAACCACTCTCTTCTATTCCACTTATCTTATAGGTCCATTTGTTTCTCAGCGCTCTTTGTACCCTGTTCATCAATGATCAGGACTCCCACAGAGCAGGTTTCATTTGGGTGGTGGATCATTCTGATGTGGTGGAGGTGTGGTACTGTGTCATACTAATAAAAGTGCATCAGACACAGCAGAGCTGACAGCTGTCCACTCACTGTCCACATGTGCCTAGTTGGTCCACCTTGTAGGTGTAAGGCCAGAGACAGTAGCTTTTCTGTTGCTGTGGTTTGTGTTGGTCATCCTCTAGCCCTTCATTCACAGGATGGACTATTCTCAATTTAGCAGTGACACTAAAGTATCAGTAGCTCTGCTGTGTCTGATCGACTCATACCAGAACAACACACACTAACACACCACCACCACATCAGTGTCACTGCAATGGTGAAAATGGTCCACCACACAAATAATACCTGCTCTGTGGGTGTCCTGATCATTCATCAAGAATTGGATGAAATGAGGCTAAGAACATGTACAGAGAAACAGATGGACTACAGCCTGTAATTGTTGAACTACTAAGCATATGTAAATACTCTGGCTTCTGTCACATGATGAATATGGGCTGTTTTTGCTTCTTACTTTCTATATCTGAACTTTATGGACTGAAGAGTGAACAATATGTTTGGAAACTAACAATGTTTACATTCTGCATCATATTCGTTGCTTGCAGAAGTTGGTTTTCCATGATTTGGGCTCTATAAAAATAAAGGTCTCCTCACATTGCTTAGAAAAGCAAAAGCATACTATTCGGGTATAGCACCTACAATCCTGCCAGGTTTTGTACTCAGTAAAATTGTACATTTTAAGCACAGAATTATATCAAGATAATGAACAATAGAATGTCTTCTTCAAGCCAACTGGATGAATATGTTCCTACAACCTAGACATTCATTAATTCATTCATTCATTCATTATCACACCCGCTTAATCCTTATCAGGGTCCCGATTAGTCCCCTACCCCCTCACTGGGTGCAGGGCAGGGCATTACACTATTCAACTAAGCCCAGGACAGGGCGCCAGTCCATCGCTGGGTGAACACACATGCACACACATGCATACATACATACATACATACACACACATGGACATTTTTAGAGTAGCCAATTCACCTGATCTCCATGTTTTTGGACTGTGGGAGGAAACCGGAGACCCCGGAGGAAACCCACGCAGACACGGGGAGAACATGGAAACTCCACTCAGATGTTGACTCGAACCCAAGACCTCAGCGCTGAGAGGCGAACGTGCTAACCACTAAGCCACCGTGACGCCCACAACCTAGACATGCTTTAGATTATCTTGAACTGTTTATGCACTCCAGCCACTTTATGTCATTTCTGTAGCTTTTAATTGAGGAAACCATTGATTCAGAAGGATCATTAGAGCAGAGGACATAGTTAATTTCCCAGATATTCCCAGTAGACACCAGACATTCAGACATCCAGAAAAATAGCGTTTAACCTTTCTCTTCAGTCTATTTTTTTGCTATTCTTGGTGAATTTCATCTGGGGTGCAAGGTCACAGTGACAGAGGAGGGCATAGCAGA
>BRDA01042752.1:16076-40738 GCA_036984385.1 Crenuchus spilurus
ACTATCCAACCAAGCCAGTCCATCGCTGGGTGTACACATATGAATGCGCGCACACACACACACACACTTACGGACAATTTAGAGTACCCAATCCATCTGATCTCCATGTTTTTGGACTGTGGGAGGAAACCGGAGACCCCGGAGGAAACCCACGCAGACACGGGGAGAACATGGAAACTCCACTCAGATGTTGACTCGAACCCAAGACCTCAGCGCTGAGAGGCGAACGTGCTAACCACTAAGCCACCGTGACGCCCACAACCTAGACATGCTTTAGATTATCTTGAACTGTTTATGCACTCCAGCCACTTTATGTCATTTCTGTAGCTTTTAATTGAGGAAACCATTGATTCAGAAGGATCATTAGAGCAGAGGACATAGTTAATTTCCCAGATATTCCCAGTAGACACCAGACATTCAGACATCCAGAAAAATAGCGTTTAACCTTTCTCTTCAGTCTATTTTTTTGCTATTCTTGGTGAATTTCATCTGGGGTGCAAGGTCACAGTGACAGAGGAGGGCATAGCAGAGAGATGCTAACAAAGCATATTTATTTTATAGCTCTACCCTCAACAAATATCTATATTACAACAGAAGACTGGATCCAAAGGCCAAGATTTATTTGTTTATGGATTCTCCCATTTTAATCCACTATGCAGAGTAAGAAACATTTCATTCATGTTTGCTTTGGAGCCTTTATCTTTTCTTTAATCTCATAAACGACAAGAAATTATGTTTGCCTTCCTCAAAAGTGTATCCGGCCACGGCACCAATTTAAACGAGCAGATTTGTGCTGTAGTGGGTGGATGTGCAAGATGTTGTGATGAATTATTGAAATGTTTCGGCAAAACAGCTCTCCTGGGTTCATTTGGCCAGCGTATTTGAAGTCGGGGCTTTGATAGGAAAAAAATCAGCTAAATCCTCTTCTGACAGTTTTGAGGAGAGGAGAAGCATATGCTCACCAAACTGCAGTTGCTCTAGGTCATGCAAGGTTGTGTTCTAACGAGCTGGCACTGACCCATAGAGTCAGTCTCATCCTCACACTACAGGCATCAAAGCATCTAGTGTCAGTTCACACCCTGTAGGTACACACACAGTGCGTCAATTTTACACAATCCCAGAATGTCAGGACATTGGGTCCAGTACATATTTCATATAGATACTATCATAGTTAAAATTATGCTCTATGCAGTAAATGTGTTAATGCCCCTTTCACTTTAACACATGTGTATATATATATATATATATATATATATATATATATGAAAGTTTTGTGCCAAAATTGACTGATATTTGGAACTGTTCATAATTCCCTCCACCTTGACTAAAACCCCAATTCCAGCTCCAGATAAACAACCCCAAAACATAATGTTGCCTCCACCATGCTTCATATTGGCTTTGCGCCAAGCAGGGCTTTTGGAATTATGGCCAAAAAGTGCAACCTTCGTCTCATTAGACCATAACATGTTTTCCTACATGATTTTGGCAAAACCTAGTCAAGCTTGGATGTTTTACATTGTAAGAAAATGCTTCCGTCTTGCCATCCTACCTCACAGCCCAGACACATGAATATATGAGATTGATGTCACATGTACAACACATCCAGCCTATACCAGAATTTCCTGTAACTCTATAATGTTGCTGAAGGCCTTTTGGCAGCCTCCTGGATATGTTTGAAGTTTTGGAAGGACATCTAGTTCTTTCTAATGTCACGGTTGTGCCAAATTTTATTCACTTCATGATGACCATCTTCACTGTGTTCTATGGCATATCTAATGCCCGAGAATGTTTTGTCCCCTTCTCTTGACTGATGCCTTTCAGCAATGAAATGATTTTGATGCTTTATAAGCTCTTTGTGGCTTTTCCTGTACAAAGTAAGTTGTAACTAATTAAATATCAAGAAAATCTACTAGAGCTGAACTTTATTTGGGACTAACCTGAATGACGTTAAATGATGGCAGTTGTGTATTAACTGTTATATAACATGAGTTTGGGCGGCACGGTGGCTTAGTGGTTAGCATGTTCGCCTCTCAGCGCTGAGGTCTTGGATTCGAGTCCACATCTGAGCCGAGTTTCCATGTTCTCTCCATGTCTGTGTGGGTTTCCTCCCAGAGTCCAAAAACATGGGAATCAGGTGAATTGGATACTCTAAAAATGACCCTGGTGTGTGTATGAATGCCCAGATATGGTTGGCACTCTGTCCTGGGTGATCCCCCTAGTGCTCAATGCAGTCCTCCAGGTGGACGGTCGCTTCCGTTTGAGAGTACACTGTGTGCGACTAGCTGCTGCTTCTCGCCGGAGTGTGTGGTTGAGTGTGTGTAAATGGAGTGTGTTGATTGTAAAGCATCCTTGGGTATCTAGAAAGGCGCTAGATAAGTGTAACATTCATTCATTCATGAGTTTGAATGTGATTAGTTAATTCTGAATGCAGCCACACACCCAATTACACAATGATTTCCATATTTATGCAGTCACTTTATTTTAGTTATATTTTATTTTCCCCCACTATATGATTTCAGTCTGCTTTTCATTGTACAGACTATAGGTGACATTAAAGATGGAAAGATTATCTGAAATGATTAATCTTGGTCTGATTTTTTAAATCACAAAACATTTGCATGCCACTGTATTCTTAACAGAAAGCTTTTGACCAATATTATGTTATATAGTTTACTTTCTGATATGTATAAACACATACATAATAAGAATGTTCTAAACCTCAGTAACCCATTTTTAAGGTTTTGTAACTGCAATGTCTTTTTTCCTTTTAAAAGTCAGATACACACAAAACAGCGGGGGAGGTGGACTGAGAGAATGATCACAGCAAACATCGTCTGTGAATGAAAAGGGAAAGAGAAATCAGAACAAAAATCAGAAATAGATACAGAAAGCAAGATGAATCAGAATAAATGGAGTAATGGAGATGGAAGATGAACAGTGGAGTCTGGTATGGATGTGAGAGAATGAAGTGGTCTGTGTGGGAGGATGGAGGGTGAGGGGGGATGAATGAGGGTGCCCTTTACAACATGTAGAGCCACTATCCGCATACCTATCAACACTCCAATTAACACCTCCAACAGCTCCCTGCAGATGTCCTCCAATGTGTACCCAGAAACAAGACCAGTTTCTCTCTCAAAAAGAAGCTTAAACCTTTACTGACTTACCAGTGTATTATGAACTTTTACTCATTAATCATTAAACCTTCATTTACAATTATGAAATCTGATTAGTTCAAGTACATTTGAAGCTTCTGTAAACACATTGGCGGCACGGTGGCTTAGTGGTTAGCACGTTTGCCTCTCAGCACTGAGGTCTTGGGTTCGAGTCCGCATCTGAGTGGAGTTTCCATGTTCTCCCCGTGTCTGCGTGGGTTTCCTCCGGGGTCTCCGGTTTCCTCCCACAGTCCAAAAACATGGAGATCAGGTGGATTGGATACTCTAAAATTACCCTGGTGTGTATGAATGTATGTATGTATGTATGCCCAGATATGGTTGGCACTCTGTTCTGGGTGATCCCCCTAGTGCTCGATGCAGTCCTCCAGGTGGACGGTCGCTTCCGGTTGAGAGTACGCTGTGCGCGATTGGCTGCCGCTTCTCACCGGTGTGTGTAAATGGAGTGTGTTGATTGTAAAGCGTCCTTGGGTGTCTAGAAAGGCGCTATATAAGTATAATGTGTATGTATATATATATATATATATATATATATATGATCACAAAAAAACGAAAATAATCCAACATGATGTCTCACTTACCCCAGATGTAGTCAATCATCCAAGACATCTTTGGAGTCCAGTCTTGCTTCTTGAGTTTAGAACTGGAGCTGCCAATATTAGTGATCACTAACAAACACCAGAACTCAATAGTCACCTAAATTAATCAATTTGTTTCTGCAAAATACATCACCAAAACATCTCTGAACCCATTAAAACCTCAACCACATTTTAATGAAGGTCTCATAAACTAGCGGACAAGGTTTGGGACACAGTATGACTTACTGTGCATTTAAAAAAAAAATATATATATAAAAGACCACCACTACACAGATACGTCAGACAGCCGCAGGGCTGGTAAAAGACTGATCTTGAATCAGAATCCACCATTTTTATGATTTATTCAGTCATTCAAGTTCACAAGTTCCCTCTTAGCATTCCTGTATTTTATTTGTGTTTTTAGAGCCACCTCCTTAAGCCTTTAACATCCTCACCAAGAAAGATGTTTTTCTGGGGTGTGGCATGGGAGGCAATAATATAAACAATGTTAAAATAAATATGCACTTTAAACACACAGTGAGATGGCACTTTATGGTAAAATCTGAACATAAACTACAAATACAAAAACTGTACAATAACATGATAATTTTGTTCACTTTTCAAACACCTCACTCATCTGTGTGGTGGTGCAACAGCACTAATGGTTTTTCATCATTTGATTCAGTTTATTCCTTGTGATGTGGCTATGAAGCATTGCTGATTTGCATTCAGACAAGAAAATATTGCATTTCTAGTGACCACTAGTGGATGTATTTTAGCCTCCCACACCTCTACCGATTGGTAGAGATGGCACAATCACATTGTGTGAAGTTCAACAAGAAGATATAGTGACTGAAATGTGCTTTATCAAATGGTTGAGCAGATGTTAAAGGGTTAGGGTTCTAAATGCAAAGCATAACTTTGTACAACAAGGACAACAATGTAGGTGTGTCAAAGTGTAGAGTGAGGTGGGTTGGGGGGGTAGGGGTGATCATTGACACGGCTTCTATTTTTCTCAGCCTTACCTGTCACTCGCCTCCGCTCTCACTGAGGAAACCGACAGCAGCATTCGACAGACAGGTTTTAATGGCCACTAATGGCTTGACGGCTCTGCCTCGACTCCATAAATTACCCAGCCTACCTTCTCCTCACTTTGGCAGAAACATCCAGAATTGACCAGTGGGTCACTACAGCAAAAGCAGAGGCCAAAGATGAAGCATCGCAACAGCTTGACGGAAGTGATGGAAAGATGGATAAGTCGACTAGCTGAGTTTTTCCTTATTTATTTTAATGGCCACTTGAAACAAGGCTTGAGTTTAAATAAACTTAGGCCTCATTGACACATATCTGAAAGTTGAATGTAAATGCAAATACTTTGGAAACACAATACATGAAAACACAGTGACTCAACTATGCTCACACGAGCCTCCAGCACAGCAGTGGGTGATAATGCCTCACACAGAAACTCCTTCAGAAGAAATTAGGAGTATCCACACTGTAGCACCTAGAAGACTTTTTGCCAGATAGTAGAATAACAGATACTGTAAAGATTATTACAATGCAAAGAGCACATTTCATAACTAATCTAGCATGTGAGATACAATCTACAACACAGTAAGAATAATAAGAAGCAATACTAACTAAGCAGCACAAGCTGTGAATCCTGGGTGAATGTGTAATGGCTAAGAATGTGGCACCCATGCATTAGCATGTCCTTTTGAAGATATCAAGGAAGTTCTTGGTATTTCTGATGCATATTGGGTGGTGTGGTGGCTTAGCAGTTGGCACGTTCACCTTTCAGTGCCTGGGCCTTGGGTTCAAGTCCCCATCTTGGTGGAGTTTCCATGTCCTCCCTGTGTCTGTGTGGGTTTCCTCCCACAGTCCAAAAAATGGAGATCAGGTGAATTGGCTATTCTAAATGACCCTGGTGTGTATGAATGTATGTGTGTATGCACAGATATAGCTGGCTCTCTGTCCTGGGTAATCATCTTCATACTCAATGCAGTCCTTCAGGTGAACGGTCGCTCCAGTTGAGAGTACACTGTGTGCAATTCTCATCTATGTGTGAGGTTGTTCTAAGTGTGTAGTGTGTAAAAGGACTGTGTTGATTGTGTTGATTGTAAAGCATCCTTGGGTATTAGAAAAGCGCTAACATTCATTCATACTGTTTGAGGCTTTAAGCTGCTTCAGAATATGGTGGTCAGTGGTTTGATGGAGCCAGTAGCCAGATTTAAGATGAAAAAACTACACTGTTTAACAGGGAGATGTGGCCATTTTTTTTTTTTTTTAGATTAGATTCAACTTTTGTCAATGTGATTGCACACAATGGAATTTGACCTCTGCATTTAACCCATCCATGCAGTGAAACACAAACTAGTGAACACACTAGGTGGTCACAAGACCAGATTCCTAACCACCAGGCCACGGCTGCCCCCTAAAAGTACCATTACGTCATGTGATTACTGTTTCCTGTACTGAATTAACATATTATTCATAAGAATTTCATTACATACTCTATGTTAAACCCTGACCTGTTTCCAACTTCCATTGCTGCTTCAGATGTTGATAAAATAGGTCATATTTTTCATTGATATTCGAGGGCTTGCTGTTATGGCACCATTTAGTATGTTTTTGCTCAGACCACAGACAAGCATGCTTTGCATAGGAAGACTGTTCAATCATTTCAATGATGGGTTGAAAAAGTTACGTTTCCTATTGTGCATCTGGAAAGCCCACTAAATCCTGGTTCAAGTTCACAGCTGAGGCAAAATGCCAGCTACCTGACCTGAATGTCAGAGTGCCTCAGATGTTCCACCCGAACAAATTGTCTGCTAATGAGCTCCTGCATCTTAATACAGAACTCAGCTTTATTCTTCACTGCATGAACATCATGTTTTTTTTTTCTCAGAGAGAGACAAAGCATTTGTCACAATAAAATAATGCAAGACTAAAGCAAGAGATTGCACCTGCTGTGTCTGCATTTAATTAGACAAGAACATCTTAACAAGAAACTCGTTTGTTGTTATAAAGCACCCACGAACACTTAAAAAGTACAAGTCAGATGGAGCACAATTAAAAACATGTATAACATGACTTCAAATGAGTTAATACTAAAGTGAGAAACCACAGGCGAATAGGGATAATTTTACAACAGTAGATAAAACAGTCTTTAACAACAGATTACTGATAATCCTCCATTTGTCTGGAAGGTTTACATTGATATTAATATATACCAAAAATGCATGTATTTAACCAAATGAGACACTAGTTAACAAAAATGTGCACACATATTTGCATGATTGTAAAACAAAATTAAACAAATGTGACATACAGCGCCCACCATAATTATTGGCACCCCTGGTTAAGAAGTGTTCTTTGGCTTCTAATAAATTCTTTTTTAAGAAAAATAATATAGGACAGCAATGCAAAAAAGAGAAAAATCTAAGCTTTAATTCAAGTGCCTTTATTTGGTGGGAAAAAAATCACACATTAAGAAATAAATCTTTTGAATGAAATCATGTGTGCCACAATTATTGGCACCCCTGGTTTTAGTACTTTGTACAACCTCCTTTTGCCAACAAGACAGCACTTAATCTTCTCCTATAACTCTTCACAAGATGGGAGAATACAGAAAGAGGGATCTTCCACCATTCCTCTTTGCACAACCTCTCTAAATTGTCCAGAGTCCTGGGTCTTCTCCTATATACTCTCCTCTTCAGCTCACCCCACGTTTTCTATTGGGTTGAGGTCTGGGGACTGAGATGGCCATGATAGGAGCTTAATTTTTGTGCCTTGTGAACCATTTTTTAGTAGATTTGGCCACATGTTTAAGGTCATTATCTTGCCGAAAGACCCAGTGATGACCCATCTTCAGCTTTCGGGCAGAGGCCACCAGATTCTGATTCAAAATGTCCAGATATTTCAAAGAGTTCATGATCCCATGTATCCTTACAAGGTTCCCAGGTCCTTTGGAGTAGAAACAGGCCCACAGCATCACCAATCCTCCCCCATACTTAACAGTAGACATGAGGTGTTTTTCTGCATACTCATCCTTAGTGTTATGCTTACAGTGTTTGTTGCCAAAAAGCTCTATCTTGGTCTCATCTGACCAAAGCACACAGTCCCAGTTAAAATCCCGGTACCGCCTGGCAAACTCCACCGTTTACACTTATGAGTATAACTCAGAAAAGGCTTTATCTATGCATGCCTCCCTAACAGCTTGTTGGCATGTAAATAGTGCCTGATGGTTGTTTGGGAGACCTCATAACCCCAAGATGCTACCATTTGATTCAATTCTCTTACAGTGAGCTTTGGAGAACTTTTTACTTCTCTTACCATCCTTCTCACTGTGCATGGTGGCAAGATACACTTGCGTCCCCTTCCAGACTTGTTTATCACAGTTCCAGATGTTTTGAACGTTTTGATGATTGCTCTGACTGTAGATAAGGGCATTTGCAGGTGAGTGGCTATTTTCTTGTAGCCATTGTCTGATTTATGAAGGTCAACACACATCTGCCTTACTTGAATAGTGTCTTCTCTTGTCTTTCCCATGTTTAAGAGTGAGTAAAAGAAATAGACCTTTGTGTGATGCCATTTTTATACCCCAGGGAAACAGTAAATTATTAATTACTAATTAAAGGTTCCTAGATACTTTGATCCACTTTATAAACTACAGTAGAAATGACAAAAATGGTTCAAATACATTTATTTTCAAGAAATTGTTAAGGGTGCCAATAATTGTGGAACAGGTCATTTTATGGGAAATAATTATTTCTTAGTCAGAATTTTTTCTTTATTTTTTTCACTTGAGTTGAAGGCTGCTTTTTACTAAAATTTTTCAGAGTGAGATTATTCTTCTGCAATAAAAAATGTATTTATTTTAAGGCTTTTAACACATTTTAACTAAGGGTGCCAATAATTATGGAGGGCACTGTATTATGTCATTTATTTATTCAAGGAAGTGATTCAAGGAAGTGATTCAAGGAAAACTACATATCCGTGACAAACGTATGCAAAGCTTTGCTTTCAATATCTGGTGTGAGCCCTTTGTGGAACAATAATTACAACTAAATGTTTCCGAGTGTTGATCCGTCCTGTACATTTCCTTGTTGGTGTTTTAGCCCATCCCTCTCCACAGAAGAGCTTCAACTCTGGATTGTTGTTGGGTTCCTCACATGCACTGCTTGCATTAGGTTCTTCCTCAACCTTTTGACTGGATAGAGGTAAGAACTCTGACTTCACCATTCTGAAAAGTAAACTTTGATAGAATGACTTATGTGCTTAGGGTCATTGTCTTGCCAACAGTCTAATCTATCCAAAAAGCATTTTGGCTCGTCCTCATCATCTTTAGCAAACTGCAGGCAGACAGCAATGTTTTTTCATAGTAATGAGAGCAATGGCTTTCTCCTTTCATCACTGCCATGCACACCATTATTGTTCTGTTTTCCCCAGATGGTAGACTCGTGAACATTAGCATTAGCCAAAGTGAGAGAAGCGTTTAGTTGCTTGGAAGCTGCCCTGGGTTCCTTTGTGACCCATTACACAAGAACGCCTTATTCTTGGTGTAATTTTTTGTTGGTGAACCAATCCTGAGGAGGATAACAATGGCCTTGAAATTCATTCATTTGTACGCAATCTGTCTGACTGTAGATTGGTGGAGTCTAAAGAGATGGTTTTGTAACCTTTGCCAGTCACATGAACATAAACATATTTTTGTCTCATGTCCTCAGAAATGTCCTCAGACACTTATGGTGAAGATCAGGCTGTGATAGATCCCAATACTCTAAAATTTCAAATATATAATCATGCATCCTTAGCATAATTCTGTCAGGAAGACCTGATGCTATGTCATGTATTCATCTGATATTTAAACCAAACATAGGTCACCACCTGTCTTAATGAAGAAGCCTGTCAAACTTTGATTCAGTTGCTTTCAGGTGACATTGATCTGATCATCTTTCCTCACCATCACCACTAGTTTGGTCTTGATTCCCATCTTCATCTGGCAGAATCAGTGCTGTTTAAGATTGCTATAAGACCTGGGCCTAGGATGGGGTTTACGACAAAAGACTGTATAATTCAACATGTTCAATACTCAGAATGTATCACTGTATTACTTAATAAATTAATCTTTGATTCAGTCCCTCAAGCTCCCTGAATCTTAATGGCAGAACTAGAGGTTCACATACATTTGCATACAAAATGCACACATTTTCCTGAATGATTGAGAACGTATGAGCATGTTCATGTGTAATTGCATTCTCTTGATGTACTTGTGTATGTACCTAAAGTAGCAGGTTCTAGTACCACTGTCTTTACTACTATTTTCATATAAGATGGGGTTTTTATTTGAGACAGGACCAAATGACAACATACAAAAACAAAGAACCTATTGATATCTCAGGGTGCAGACAAATGATCAGAAACAACATCGTAAGGCAAGCAGCTCAAAGCGACACCCTTTCATTATCTGTACCCAATGCTGACAACTTCAAAGTGGGCAGGCAGACTTTTTAATCTGTCTAACATGCTGCAATAGTGCCGTGTGGCTTATCAGTCTGGCTACTGTTCCGGTAAATGCTGTTCAGAAGACCACCGATTATTTCCATTACAATGAACTCAATTCACAGAGAACACAAGGGGAAGCAGGGAGAGAGATTCAAACTATCCTCGACTGACCTTTTGGAACAGTGGGGTATAATTCTTCACTGTTTTTAACTCAGCATGGCCAGAAATACCCAGCTTGATGATGGCCCATTAGTGGCTAGTTTGTATATTATTCATCTGCAGGGCTTAGGAAGAGGAACTTCAGTTTGCGCTCTTTTCACGAATATCCTTAGGTGACCCAAGCTCTTCCTCCCTCTTCTCAAAAAGTTTCATTATATTCCTACTGTGTCAAGCCCGTCCTCATTCTGCACCAGCAGGTAAATGCATTGCTGCTTACGGACATCCCTGACATGGGGTTTGACTTAATGACCAGAAGAGACGGACATATGGAGGAGACATGAAGGCGTGATGTGCCATTGCTATGAGTCTCTGAATGGCGCGTTAATGAACAGCAGCGCCTTCGTTTGGCACAGCTCCGCTCACGTCTGCCGTGACAGCCAGCGCCGTTCCATTCTGCTGATGCCATGCGTCTCTCACACCCAAAAAGTTCCCATCGCAGCTGAGTCGCTGACAATATCTGTCTGAAAAAAAAGGCAGTAGGAAAAAAAATGCTGTGTCCCAGCACCATCTTGTCCTCCCTCTCCTCTCTGTTTTTGTCTATTTTCACTTTCCTTCTTTCTAAAGACTCACACAGAATGGGTTGGATTTCAGGTCTTGACAAGGCTGTTTCTTCCCCCCCCCAGACTTTTCTCCTGGATCTCTCTAATGTGCTTCAGTGGAGAGTGCAAACTTAGGCCAGAGAACTGAGTACTAATGTAATTAACGTCTTTAATGCGTCAGCCTCAAGATAAAAACGTTAAAGAAATAGTTCCACTTACGAGTCAATGAGAGAAGACACGTTTGGAGTCTTTAGACCAGGAGCTGTGAGGTTAACATTGCTGACAAACTCTAGGACTTAATAGTCAGCTTAATAGCTCAGTTTCCAAAACACTTCATCCAAACCACATGTAGATCTTAATTAAGGTCCTACAAGACTGGTCAGTGTGGTGTAGGAATCAGTATGACTTACTGTGAGTTTGTAAACATTTATACACAATAAGTATCTCAATATTATCTTTGAGTGTACTGATTCTCAAAAACACAGAATGGACTTTGAATGAAGAGTTTACATGTAAAGACTGGTGGCAGAGAGAGGTGCATTTTGTGTTGTGCTTAAAACCCCATCCAGTATACAACAGTGGTGTAATCCATCTCCAGCCATTGGACTCTTCCACTCCAACATAAACATAAGTAAAGGTACACACCTTACAGGTTTCCTAAAATTATATATATATATATATATAAATAATATGCTGTGATAGTACCACAGTATATCACCATGTATTGAATAATATGTAGTGTATGGCCAGGTTTTTAATATGATTTCACCACTACAGGTATTGATTTCAGGCTGGCAGAGGACTGATCTTGGATAAGAATCCTCAGAATTTATGAAACACATCATTGCTAAAACTGATTCATAATTAGTACTTCTTGCTCTTGGTTATCTAAGATGGTGATGGCAGCATTCAGCTAAATTACATTTTTAAAAGCTCACAGAAAGTCATACTGTGTCCTAAACCACATCAACCAGTCTGTGAGACCGTAAATAAGATCTGCATGCATGTTGAGAGAAGTTTTGGTGATGAAATGCCTGGGCTTTTAGGTGAATATCAAACTCTAGAGTGCATCATCAACGCTTTCCTGTTCGCTCTAGTTTTAAATGTACAGAGTTCAAGCTAATTGTTTGGATTAGATTTCCTTGTCAAAACAATTTATAAATAGTACAAAAGTGTGAAGTTACAAGCTGTTCCCATTGCCTTCAAATGTGCGTGCTTCTGGGCAGAGGAAATGTTCAAGTTCAAACAAATGCCACATCATCTGTATGCTTTCAAAGGAGCTTGGGCTGCATTTGAGTTGTCTTCAATTTGAAGAAAAACACTGATGGTAAATGGAAACAGAGAAAAAGAGACAGAAAAACATGACTCAATCCGAGATAGTGTCCTTATCTGCTACAGCACAAGAGATGGAGCCTTGCCCTCCGATGAAACACTCCCCAAAAGAGGAGCTCAGGATATGGAGTGGGATTATGTTAATCCAATAGGCATTCTACATGTTCCCCTTCCTCTCCTCTGGCATTGGATCTTTTCAAAGGGGAGCCATTCACATCCTTAATGAGATTACCAAAGGAGAGGAATGGAATTGAGCATTACCAAGGCTTTTTTTTTACTTTTGGAGGTATCAGGGTTTCTCTCTCTTCCTCCCTCTCTCTCCCTGTTCATTCCACCAGCTGTCATTTCCATCGATCCGGTGGGCCTGACAGTATTCAGAAAGGCTCACTTAATCTCTTCCAAATGACTTCAGTTGTGGTGGTGGTGGTAGTGGTGGGTTTTGAAAAAAAAAGAACAAAGATGGAAGCGTGAGGGTCAGGGAGTCAGTGATCGTCATCGATCAGCAATTTGTATGCAATGTAACGTAGAATGGCTGTTATTTTTGTCAGGGTAAAATTGGTTTTCGGTTGTGTGTGGGTGTCCGTGTGTCATTAGGGGGCTCACTGTTGCTCTCTGCTGCCTACTCACTGAGATATAGTCCTCTGAAGAATGGCGTAATCCTCCTGGGCTAAGCAAAAAAAGGGATTGTATGGTGGGAGGATGGAGAAGAGGAAACAGTGGAGGAGGAGGTTTGAGAGCAAAGAGACAACATGGTTTCAATGTGAATCTGTAGGAGGAGTAGTGTTTGCTATGGTGCAACGGTGGGAGGACGATGCACCTTTGGGGACGAAGGGCTTCACGAGAGCATGTCAGGTTTACTCCATCTTGGCCAGTTACTCTACATTTGGTCCAGTTTGATAACAAACAGTTGGTTATCAGTAGATCACCATCACTAACACAGCATTACAGTGATTATATAGGCTTATCCCTAATTTTTCCCAATCCCCTCATCAGCTGAAGAGCACTGGTGGCGGAAAACAAAAGTAATGGGATCATCGAGGATATTTCCCCCAAAATCCATCAGGAAGACCACGTAGATTACTTAAATCTCACAAGGAAACTGATCTTCCCTAACTGGATAAACACTGTAGTCTGTATAGCTTCAATTCACAATGTCATAATGACTGAAGTAGAAATGACGTTGATGTTTTTATTTCATTTTATATTCAAGACAAAAGGTAAATGTATTTCATCTGCTGTTGTTTGTAGAGATAAAGGGGAAATGGTTTAATTAAATGAAGAGGTTAGTTTCAAAATGCTTAGGGGTGCACCAATCATGGATTTTTCCAGCCCTTTCTAATTCTGATTTCTTTACAGCTAAATTGGCAGGCGGGCAATTTTTAGTAGCACGTCCCATTCTTTCTACCTGTTCCAATATAAATAACATTTTTAAATGATATTCACATATTTAAATAATGTTAATTAAACAGAGTGCAAAAATATGAAGCAACTTTCTATTTAACACAAAACAAAAATGTGACAAAACTCTCCAGCTTGGTGACAAATTACTGCATGTCCACCACGTCAACTGTGTAACTGGAGCAGCTCAGTGATGCAATGTTCTTGCTCTGTGATCTGTTGTAGACTCTACAGTAGTTTCATTTTAAATTCTTAGCAAGGAATCATGTATAGTGCGAGTATCTGTGAAACAAGTAGTAGGAGAGGTGATGAGCAACAGCCAATGAGAATGTGAAACTGGTCCATTAGTATTGGTCATCGGATTCATTTAAATAAATAGTTTACAGAAACGGTTCAAGTAAATGAAATTAAATTTCCATTATCTGTGCTGGGTGATGGTCTCAAATCAATATCATGATTAACTCAACATTTTACCTTGATTTTAATGAATGAATGATTATTTTGCTAATGGATACCTGGATTCACAGGGCACATCATGGTACACTTTGAATGAATATCAAATCAAGTAAGACACGAGTACAAATGCAAACCTTTAATAAGTACAAGATAAGTGCTGATTTATTTACACTTGAAAGAGACAGTTCATCACTCAGGATTTGAATAGAGCAACCCTGGGGAGACTGTTCCACCATTTAAATGCCAGGACAGAAAAAGTCTGGATGCTTGTCTTCCAAGAATGGTGAATCAAGCAGAGCTGTACATAAATCTCAAAGGGCTCTTGGTATCAGCCAGTTTTTGACCACTGCCATCAAAGACAGAATGGCTGGTCAACGAAATCATTCAAAATTTTTGCCTTTGTCGGTCAATCTGTGGTTTTTGAATGAATCACTAGTTTCTCTTTTCAAGAATATATGAGATCATACTTGCATCCTTGCATTTGTGCCTTTATCTTGTATTTATCATAAGTGAACTTTTTTTAAACAGTAAAATAAATGTAAAAAGTCTGGAGTCAGGACAGGGTTACTGGAGTCAATACAACTTCAAATACATTCACTGCAACACTGTCTGGTACAGTTATGTTCCCTAATAAAAGGTTCTGAAAACGTAGCCTTTGGGGTTCCACCTCAGTCACAAGAAAGGTATTGACTCAGTGATGGTCCAAAACCTTTTTTTTTCAAAAGGGTTCCATGAGAATTCAATTCCATTAACATATACCACACAAAACATGCTCATTTATGCAATTACTGATAACAAGCATGTGCATTCAGACAAGCAAAGCCCAGGATCTGGGCTAATCTGTAAGGACAGATTACAGTGCAATTAATAAGATTTCTAAGAAAAAGTGAACCTTCATGGTAGGAAAGAGAGGGAAAAGAGAAGGATCCCTCTGTCTTTTTGATGTAGATTGGCCCAAATCAATTTGCACATTGTCCGTTCCATTCCCTCGGCCAGAGTGGCACTGCGCCCACCCCCAAAGTAAACTGCAGTTGTGCCAGGGTGGTGACGCACCTTTCATGTTTTCCTTTTTATCCTCCCAGCCCTCCTCTTTGAAGAGCAAGCTTCTCCTTTTCATGAACGTGCTCTGGAAAAGCAATGTAAGCCATCACACTGCCATCTCCTTTCATGCTTTCTTTTTTCAGCTGCTTTTGCTCTCCTAACCAAACATCACCCACCTCCCACACAACTTTTCTCTCTCTCCTTTTTACACAATATGGTGTTGTAGCAGTAACATCTTTGCGATTACAGCATTACAGCAAAGACGGGGTGTGAGTTAATTAAGAGAGCTGAATTCTAAAAACGTTAATTGGAAATAAAAATAGATGTGCTTGGATAGCTGTAAAAATGGTGTGAGTCTTTGCCATGGCTGTGAATAACTTTTGATATCTTTCATCATGCACACAGAAATAGAGGTCCACGACAAGCTGAGAAATTCCAGTTCGATAAATAACACCAGTAAAATTATTCACCATGGTAGAGCTCGGCCAAAGCGACATCAAAATGACATAAATTTCCCATCTCTGATATGTTCTGTTTAGGCACCACCAGAATTTAGGATTACAGAATACAATTTTTCAAGGACATTATCGTATCTCTAGATAAGAAAAGAGTATTAAAGAAGTACATAACTTGTCATCCTGTTGGTGTCCTAACTTCTGTTTGTTTGTGCTTCCCTTTTGACAGTTTGATCTAGTATTAGTCGTTTTTAAGCAACCACTGATAGTACAATAAACTATCCTTAACTAGTATAGTACAGCAGTTATTCATACAGCATAACAGTCATTAATACATGTTCTGCCTTGTATGGTACTGTGAGGAGGTGATGCCCTCTGTAAAGAGGTCTGTGGAGAGACCATTATTGTTATCCATAGAGGTCAACTTCAAGTTTATTGCTATTTATTTTTTGTATACCAACTCTGGTCACCATACTGTTAGCTAACTTACAATCTTGTTAAAGTTATTTTAATGCACACATCAGTGGCTGCTAGATAAAACACTGATTTGATCTGCAACCTTGATTTAGGTTTCCTAAGTTCAGATACGATACTGTAAGATAAGCTAGAATTTGTATACAACAATAAGATCTGCTTCTGATATATGAATTTGTGAAAAATGTTATCTAGGGCTTGTCAGATCTTAACTTAAAGCCAAAGATATAAAGTTCCTGTAATACGGCCCCCGGAGGATAAGTCCGCAATTTAGCTCGCAACAAGTTCAAGATGGAAGGTAGGATTTCAAACGAGACACGCCTCAAAAGGCACTGTGAGGACAAAGCTGTCATGTTTGCTGTGAAAAGTCATCTTTAAGGCAGTCCCTGTTGTGTGCCTGTTTGTGGCTGCCTTTGATGTAGTACAAGCTGATGCCTTGTAACCTGTAAAACCTGACAGTTACTGCGTCTCCCAGTGCATCCGCACACAGACAAGCTTTAGAGGATTTAGCAGAACAGAGAAAGTAGACCAAATGCATTCCTGGCCTGCCATGAAGGTCCTCTTGACATTCTGAAGTGAAGACGGCCAAACCAGGAGATCATGGAGGTCGAGGAGAGCCAAAATAGCGGGGATTAAGAGTGAAATGAACTTGCCGTGAACTTGATCTCTACAGATGGTGGCTGTGAATAATTTCATAAGTAATGACCCTCTCAATATGCTCTTTTCACATATAAAGACAGATACACTGTAATAACCAGGGCGAGATGCTCTTCAATATGGAGTTATTTGATGAAGCATTCCCATCTCTCGTCTAAGAGTCCAATATGAAGCTATAACAGAAAGAAGGGGGTGGGGGACGAAACATCACCCACAGACTGTTTGCTCTTCCAAGCCTCTGGCGTCACAAGAGGGTGGTGGGGGTAAGGCCCACAATGCACCAGGATTCTAGAAATCTGCTAATGTTCTAGAAAGAAAGGATGAGGAGTAAATCCATTGCTAGAAAGGTAAGCATAACCTCATTGGCTGACGGGTGTTGCCTAGGGAACAGTGGTGGTCTCTGCAAGCCAAGCAAGTCCAACGAGTAGAGCCACAAGGAACTTATGGGAGAGATTGAACTATCCGCAGCAAAGCAGGTCAATAGGCTCTCATTGGTGCACCCTGGGAAGCAGGTCTCCCCTTGATGAAAGCTGAGTACAGCTGCTGTTACTAAAAAAGGCACAAACATCTCAATACCGGCTTTTAAACACTGCTTCAAAAAGGTGCATTTGGTGGAGGAGTCATGCAGATGTGTTTTGGGCTTTGTGTTCTGCAGGTACAGTGGTGCTTGAAAGTTTGTGAACGTTTTATAATTTTCTATATTTCTGCATAAATATAACTTAAACATCATCAGATTTTCACACAAGCTTTAAAGAATATAAAAAACAGTTAAACAAACAAGAATAAAATATTATATTTGGTCATTTATTTATAGAGGAAGATGAACCAATATGACATATTTAAGAGTGGCAAAAGTATGTGAACCTTTGCTTTCATTTATCTGATATAATTCAGAATTGTTCCATCAATGATGGCAAGCTGTCCTGACCCAGATGCAGCAAAACAGGCCCAAACCATGATACTACCACCACCATGTTTCACAGATGGGATAAGGTTCTTATGCTGGAATTCAGTGTTTTCCTTTCTCCAAAACATTTTTCATTTATATAAAAAGTTCTATTTTGATCTCATCCATCCACAAAACATTCTTCCAATAGTCTTCTGGTTTGTGCACATGATCTTTAGCAAACTGCAGATGAGCAGCAATGTTCATTTTGGAGAGCAGTGGCTTTCTACTTACAACCCTGCCATGCACACCATTGTTGTTCAGTGTTTGCCTGTTGGTGGACTCAAACATTAACATTAGCCAATGTGAGAGAGACCTTCAGTTGCTTAGAAGCTACTCTGGGATCCTTTGTGACCTCAATGACTATTTCACGCCTTGCTCTTAAGAGTGATCATTGTTAGTCAACCACTCCTGGGAAAATAGCAATTGTGTTAAATTTCCTCCATTTGTACACAATCTGACTGTGGATTGGTGTGACAGTTTTGTAACATTTTCCAACTTTTCTGAGGTCTGAAATCTCCTTTGTACGTACCATGATACACTTCCACAAAAATGTGTTGAAGTGCAGACTTTGATAGTTCCCTGTTCTCTAAATATAACAGGGTGCCCACTCACACCTGATTGTCATCCCATTGATTGAAAACACCCGACTCTAATTTCACCTTCAAATTAACTGCAAATCTTAGAGGTTCACTTATGTTTGGCACTCACAAATATGTCATATTGGATAATTTTCCTCAATAAATAGATGACCAAGTATAACATTTATGTGTCATTTGTTTAACTGTGTTCTCTTGATCTACTTTTAGGATTTATGTGAAAATCTGATGATGTTTTAGGTCATATTCATGCAGAAATATAGAACATTCTAAAGGATTCACAAACTTTCAAACTTGATACACAACAGTTGACCAAATAGCTTCTATAATAGTTATTTGGAGCAACAAAAAAAGTGTCAGGGATCACCACTGAGTAAAGTAGATTCATGGTTGATTTGATTGATAGATTGACTGCATAGTCATGTTTAATACTGTGTAATATCTCCTGCCTATACATCAGTTTAAATGCAGCTCACAAAATAATAACATGAGAAGCAGTAGTGGTGTCGAAAAGAACCTAAATCAAGTGCTCTAGAAAGTGAATAGTAATTACATGTAATGTCCATAAATGCTAATATAATTTTAGAAGGCTACCATAGGCTAATATTTATGATGATATATTGTATGTTCTAACTGCAACAAACAGTTGTGATAATGGACTACTGTGCCATAGGTTTCAGACTTCTGTACAATGCTCAGATTGCTGTATATAGGAACTGTCAAGGTCTTGGTCTTTGTTTTACTGTTTTGATCAATATGGCTCATGGCTTATAACACAAGCCACCCAAGTGGTACCTGCTCCGTGGTGGTCCTGATTATTGATCAACATGGTGAAAGGGGGTTAATAAAGTATATAAAAAAAAAAACAGCTGGTGTACAGCCTGCAATTATATATAGACACACTTTCCTTTCTGCTAATTTGAATAACAATGTCAAATGTAAACAAGTGTAATATAAACCAATATCTCTTATGTCACATGATTAAATCTCTCACAAAGAAATAGGAGCATTGATTATATAAAAAAATAATTGGTGGATTGGACAATCACCAGCAATGTTCCTTTCAAGTAATATTTTGGCTGCCAGGTGCTACTTTCACACAAGCTTCACCTTGAGCAGACACCTAAATGGTGAGACCGCCAGACTTGCCAAATTCAATGAAAAAGTGAGAACAAACCGTCAGATAGACCTGTGCCGCAAGTTATAGTGTTTTTAAAAGAGTAAACCAGCAATCTGGTTGAAATACACTTGCCATCAAAGGCGTTTGTGTAATAAGACTCTAAAAGCTAATGAATGGAAAATCCAGAAATATTTGGCATTCTATAAGTGACTGCCGAAACATTTACAGTACCCAACAATTATGATGCTTAGAAGCACATGTTTGAAAGCTCTAGTTCTCACCTTCTGCATCTACTTCACATGGCTTATACAGAAAGAATGCTGCCTTGAAAGCTGAGGTGGAAGCAGGTGGGGGGATGTGGCAAAGAAACACCACCACAGCCTCTCTTCTTCTCTAGCGATGTGGTTCTTTGTGCTGGGAAAAGATAAACGATTTGGAACTGCGTGGGATGTATTCCCTCAGGAAGCTGGCGACAATGCCAAGACACCAATGAAGGGTGCTGGATGAGAGTAGTGAGAGGGGTGTGAGAGGAGGATAGCGTCTAGTATGATGATTGGGAAGCGTTTGGAAGATTCTCACAGAAACAGATGGGGTTAAAAAGAAGAGAAGTAATGTAATGTGATGATGGGAAAAAATCACTTGAAGGCAAATGTAATTCAAAGCTCCAAGAGAACCAGGTCTGATCCACTTTCTCTCCTTCCAGCACTTATGATGACTTCTTCTTCTGCATCATGATTTGCCATTTTGCCTCCAAGAGATGACCTCTCAGAAATCAAGAGTGATCCTTTCACCTTCCAAGAAATAGCCAGACTAATAAATACTATTGGTAGGGTTCATGTTTACGATTGTGTAGCAATGGATTGGGACCATCTCTTTAGACAACTAGCTGGCAGTTGAAGTATTGCGTTTGTACCTAGGGAGATGAGATTCAGAGAGTGCATACAAGAACTTGTGAGATGCAGGGATTTGAGGGATTGTCACTCACTCACAGCCACTTTATGGTCACCCTCCTCAGTTTCTTTGGTGGAGTCTCAACTAATTACCAGCTCTGTGCTCTGGAATGAGGATCGATTTCTTGCTGCCGGACCACTCTCAGGGGTGTCTGCATCTAAAGAGGTGAATTGGCCCACTGGGTCGGCTTTACGATTTGAAATGTCAACATTTACGCTCACATGAGCCTCTCCGGGATTTCTCAGAGCGCTCACCTCCTGGCTAAAGCTCTCTAGATCTTCCAGACACAGGCACACTTTCAATTGCAGTAATATGGCAGTCATAAATAAATACCTCTTCTGTATTATTGCATAGCTAGATCTCTTACAAAACCAGACAAGGTTTTATCATGTCCTTTGAAATCATTAGCTCAAACCTACAGCAGCTCAACCTATATTTCAATATTAATACACCAGATGCATGCAGGAAAAGTTTAGAGCCCCAAGAATGAGTAACAAAAATGATTACCGCAGCATTCTGTGTGAATATTATGACTGCCTGCTTCAAAATGAGACTGTCTTATTGCTGCCAGACTAAGATAATGCTTTAGGTTAATGTACTGACATTTTTGATACCCATTTTAGAATAATTTCTTGCACACGGCTGAGTTTGGACACACAGGAGCAAGCACTTAGCTGGCTGATGATGCCCTTTCGTGTAAGCCATCCACTTGTTCTGAAAGATCAGCAGGGGCACGTTACCTCGCAGCCATCAATTAATCAACATGCCCACACTCGCTCTTAATTCAGCTCTAACGGTTATGCTCTGTTCCCCGCCGCAGAGAATTGATTTTCAGCACCTCAAAAGATCGACAGAGGAATATCGGCAAACTCGCAAATCACATGGACCACTGCGTCTAACCAGCACAGCCCCTTTGTCCACATTTTCTGGATGGGGATTGGTTGTGTAATCGCTCCCCCACACCATTCGTTTCTTGTATAATAGTGGATGTCAGCTTCGCACAAGGTATCTAATTCGCTTGAGGTGCTGCGTAGCAGAATCCACAGCGTCACTAACCAGGGGGAGCATGCACCACCCACGCAGCCCTATCTGGCTCCATTCAGGAATCATTTAATCCTGACACTAATCTGTGCGTCTGCCTTTCACAGAAATCGTTCGGCAAGAGCCAAGCCATTTACGAGTCAAAGCCACCAGCATGGGCCTTGTGTTGATTTGCCATCACAAAATTAGGTCTAACTTCAGGACTTTTGACACCGAGTAGAAAGTCAGCCATTAAAAGAAATGCAAAGATGCTAATCTTTTAGCATTTGAACATCATTTGGGAAGGTCACAAGCTTTACTGCCTGAACATCAAGTATTCCTGCAAGTTTCAGTGTCCACAACATTTAAAAGTGAACACTTCACAAAAGTCCAGAACTTTTTTTTGTGGAATATTATGCAATCTATTTTATGTGGGAGTCATGCTTTTGAGGCACATAACCGCATTTAGCTAATCCTATACAGTTCCTGCTTCCTACTCTGAAGAACCTGATAGAGGGAAAGTTAGCACTGCATCAGCTGAGGTCACTGCTGACCCCATATTTGGCTCATCCAAAGTTGTTCAGGGTGAAAAAACCATGCTGGTGTTATCATCATGATGAGCCAATATGTCACTTTAGCAACAGTGGTGTAGGTGGATCTAGACGCCTACACTGTCAGAAGAAGGTCCGAGCAAGTTGGAGAGGGTGTAAAAATAGATGTCTATTCATGGCATTACTAACAGCTCACACCAGTGTACATACTGTCCAGGCTCTTATACAAATCAAGATGGGTTTGCCAGTTTCTAATCGTGGTTAGAAAAGGCTTTTCTGTAAAAGATTTCCTCTGAAATACATAAATACTGTGATGCTTATGAACATCACTATTTGCATCTAACAAAGCCAGCTTCTGTTGAAGCCTGATCTTCAGATCTCAAAACGTATCATCAAAGAGTGGGTGGCATTCACAGACTTTATTCCTCAGTCAAAAGGCCCTGGTGTCTGTCCCAAAAACAATAGGGCACTCATGGTCTGCCTCAATGCCTTGGCTGGTTTGTTTCAAATCTACCTGTAACTCTGACCACAGAGCGGCAAGCGATGAAAGATTTGTCCAAGTAAATGCCTCCAGCCTGACAGTTACCACGGTGCTCAATCACAGCGCAGCAGCAAGCGCTAGCATCCAGCGTGTAATCCGACGTTATCCGGCCCTGCATCTGTCTTCCTCCCTGAACTTTTTTCAGCGGAACCCAGTCAGGTTTGATTTATGACAAGCCTATCTGGCTTTGGGGGTGTGGTGGTGGTGGGGGGCTGGAGAAGTGTAGCAGCGGGAGGGAGGGAACACAGGGAAGGGAATACAGTTTTGAAGTGCCGCCGCTTCTGAAAGTGGAGCAAAACTTTGTGAAATATGGGTTCGCAAATATATATAAATATTTTTTTACCCCTCCTCCCTCTCGCCAAAAGTTATTGTAACATTGTAGCCTTGTTTGGCTTGGATGCAGAACTAGAAAGGGGAGGAAAGCTTTCAAACTAGAACAAAGTAAGAAGTTCTGAACCTTTTGGGCTTTTTTTTTGTTACTCCATCTTGCTTTGTTCTCGGCGCCTCAATTTTGCGTGTCATAGCGGCTCTGTGTTTGAATTTGGACCGCGCTTGGCCCACGAAAAGGGAATTCAAAATAACAAGGGCCGTATCCTCCGCAGACGTGTGTGTGAAAAATCTGTCCATCGTCCCGGAGAGACCTGTGGGTGTGTGTATGCAAGGCCGCCCACACTGATCTCCATCAAAACTCTTGCATTGTATGCGTGTGCCAGTATTAAACAGGAAGAGGGAAGGGGAGAAAGAAAGAAAGAAAGAAAAAAAAAAGTCAAGAGAGGTTGGGGACAGAGGGGGGCGGAGGGGGAGGAAGTGGCGAACGTCTCCATGGCAACAGGAGCGAGTGAGTGATAAGCGGTGCTAGGAGTGTTAAAGCGTTTCGCAGCCATATCTCTGTTTATGGAAACGCTACGGGACCAGCCAGCAGACACCGATCAAGCTGTGAACTGCTCTCCCACAGCACCGATCTCATTGTGCCAAGCCAATGATATCTCAAGCTGTCTCACGTTTGCAATTGTAAGGGGTAGAAAAAAAATAGATCAGCACTCAGCAAAGTGTTGAAAAAGAAAGTTTTAGGGGTTTGCAATCACTGAGCATCTTTTATCACAGGAGGATGAGCAGAGTATGGAGGGTGTGGAAAGACGTCATTATCCTTGACATTTGAACAGTTATTTATTATTTTAAATCAGCTTCCTGAAAGGCGACAGACCTCTGATTGCTCAATGTGCCAGTGTTTCCACACCACTCTGACAAATACAACCAGACCAACTCAATTTCAACACATTCAATAGGGCTGTATATATACAGGGGTTAAACAGTGAAACTGAAACACCTGTCATTTTCATGTGGGAGGTTTCCTGGCTAAATTGGACCAGTCTGGTGGCCAATCTTCATTAATGTCACATTGCACCAGTAAGAGCAGAGTGTGAAGGTTCAGTTAGCAGGTAAGAGCACAGTTATATAGTATTTGCAATGCACACAACATTATGGTGACATATCAGAGTACAAAAGAGGATAAATTGTTGGTGCACACATTGCTGGTGCATCTGTGACCAAGACAGCAAGTCTTTGTGTCTAAATATTATTGAGCCACTTTGGGGTGTTTTGTAGGAGTGAGTCAGGAAACGGTTTCCTCCACCAGCATCACGTAGTGACCTGGTCACTATCCTGCAAGAAGAATGGCTTAAAATCCCTCTGACCACTGTGCAGGACTTGTATATGTCATTCCCAAGACAAATTGACGCTGTATTCGCCGCAAAAGGACGCCCTACACCTACTAATAAATTATTGTGGTCTAAAACCAGGTGTTTCAGTTTCATTGTCCAACCCCTGTATATATTCTTAAATGGGTCATCACAATTTCAGTAGTTCCTGGAAGAATGAGCCCAGTTACGTGCTGGATGCACTGTGGATGCACTTAAGAGTTATTCAAAGCTCATTTTAGATTATTGCTCTCTCTAAGCAGAGGAACAACAACATGTCAGTAATGTGGAACTTATTCATATTAATGCGTTTTCTTGTTCAAGAGACAGTTTCAGACCCTAAAAGAATAAAAATCTTCACATTTTTGGCTTTGTGATCATGATTTTTGATTGTATCATACACGGTATAAT
>BRDA01042757.1:0-2500 GCA_036984385.1 Crenuchus spilurus
CCAACACTTGGCGTTGGGCACGATGACCTTAGGCTCACTGCTTCTGGAGCAGTTCTGTTCTTTTGCCAGTGCTTTGAAGGCATGAAAATAAAAGCGGCTATCAGCCGTTGCTGTATGTTAAAGTAGTTGAATTTCCTAATTAGAAAGGGTGTCTTGATGCTTTTGGACAAATGGTGTAGTCTTATAACAAATGTTGGTCTGATGTTTTGGACATTAATTCCAGCTGAACACTCTCAGCGTGTTATCTGTCTTAACGTGAAACACAGGTTGGCTGAAATGACTGGACGTCCTGTGAGGGTGGTGGGATGGTACCACTCTCATCCACACATTACTGTGTGGCCATCACATGTTGGTTAGTCTGATCAGCTCTGATAAGTATCCATATTTGTGGGATCTTCTGCAACCATGTTGGGGAGAACTTTCCAAATTATATTCCATTGTTATATCTGTGCCTGTTATATCAGCAAAGGCTGATGTTAAAATGTTTCATTTTGGTGAACAGAACAGTTCTAGATAACCGTTGGACTGTTTTTGTTCTCTGATTAAAACCGAACCTTCACTTTAAAAGTCAAAGCTTTTAATCTTACTTTTAACTCCACATGGTATGAGCTGCTTAGAGAAGGTCTTGCTGTGTTTGTCATCCTGTACAGATGTGAGGACTCAAGCCATGTACCAGATGATGGATCAGGGCTTTGTTGGTCTTATCTTTTCTTGCTTTATAGAAGACAAGAACACAAAGGTAAAGGAACTTTTGCACAGCGATGCTTAAATAGAAATCTGTTTTCATTCTTTATCGAATTCTTGATTTTGTTAAGAATAAAATCCTGATCATGCTCCTTGTTATCGGCAGCCGGAGCCCGAGAGAGCAAAATTGGCCGTGCTCTCTCTCTGGGCAGGTAAGATGGCACAACTCTCCAGCACTACTAAGTAATGTCTGCTGGCTCAGGCATCTGCTAGCTGATCCATCAGAACTGGGGATCCTGCGCTTTCCTCCGAGCGCGTTGGCTGCCCGGCGGTGATGTATCAGCAGCAGTTGGAAAAGAGGCGGAGCTTGACTTCACATGCATCAGAGGAGGCCTGTGTTTGTCTGCACCCTCCTAAACTCAGAGACATTACAAGTGATAGAGAGAGTTAATGAATGAGCTACCAAAAACATTGGGGAGAAATTTGGGTAAAAAAAAAAAGAAAATGTAATATAGCTGTTGTGTTAGTAATTAAAGTAACGACTTTATTGTTGGTCTCTTGTAGACGGGTAGAGTTCTGTACACCTGTTTTCAGTCTGTGCAAGCCCAGAAAGGCTCAGAGTAAGTACGAACATGTACAATGTTATACAGTATTGGAGTATATGTATTTGAATACATCTACAGAACGGAGGGTTTTCAGTGTATTTTTTATTGTCTGTCAGTAGAGAAGATGAGTATGATTTAACAGTTTTCAGCTGTAAAAAGTTCCAAATAGAAACTTGTTACACAGTAAATATGGCAGTGTTAAATCAACACTATTAGAGTTAAATTAACACTGAGAGTGTTACATTTTGACACCCTCAGTGTTAATTTAACTCTAATAGTGTTGATTTAACACTGGCAGATTTACTGTGTAGGTGGTGTTTAGGTGGGATTTGCTATGGAGAGAAGTTATTACATCCATATAAACCAGTTTTCTAACATATTAATACACACCTTCACTGATCATGATCATACCTTCTCTGTATAAACAAAAATCCATTTAATATTACAGGGCAAACTTTACAAACACTCAAACAGGCCCAACTCTTTAGGCCTGATCAGATTATATTCGTTTATCAGGGGACGTCTTGGCTCTGCTCAGCCAATGAGCTAACTCGCTAAGCTATCACCACTCAGCAGCTGAAATGCTAATGCTTGTGTTTTACTGCATAAAACTGGGCGGGATTAGAAAAACAGAGATGGTGGTTAGTCTTCATAGAGTATTTAATGTGATATATCTGTAAACCTTCTAAAATTAAGAAAATGTTGTGCATTAAAAACGAGGAAATACGTAATATTATGTAATATATAAATATGTACTGTATGTGTTTAGCTCTGTTCACTCCCAGTCACACAGGACTTACTCACAGCGCCCCCTGGTGTTCACCTGCACTTTTTTACATTATGTGCTGAACAGGAAGTGGACAGCATCTCACATTTATTATAGATTTTAGTCCTCCACATAAAGCTCTCTCAGGTTGTGTGTAGAGTGGAAAATCTTCCATCCAGACTAAGTAGGTTAATAAATGGCTCTTCTGAAGCTTTTGGTTTGTGATTTCTGAGGGTTTCTGGTGGCTGAAAGTATTACAAGACTAAATACAGCGAGTAGCAGCAGCCAAAAATCTTTATTTTCAAACATAACACAGCATCTGCCTGGAAAATCAAATATTTGCTTATGGACAGGAGTAAAACATTCAGATGACCTCGGAGTTACAGCAGTGGGTAATTCAGCCTGTAATTATCAATAGATAAGGGAAAATACTCCAGCATGGTAC
>BRDA01042757.1:7500-11364 GCA_036984385.1 Crenuchus spilurus
AGAGGGGCAACAGTTCCACTATAAAGAACTTTGGTGAGGGTTGGGTACTTTCTAACTTTCTAACTACACCATGTCGGAACACTAGATAAAGAAAATGACCAAACTGTAGTGGTTCACCTGCCAGTTCTGGATAAACAGCAACCATCAGCATGTCATATGGCTAAAAAAGTGTTTAAAATGACACACTGTGTAGATCGCATAGGAGCTTACATTCATGTAGACTGCCAGTATACATCTATACAGCCCATGAACAGGTAGTGCTATTCAAGCCCTGTAACAGCACCTGCTGGTCACTTCATGTCTTGAACTGCACTGGGTACAATAAATACCCAGCAGTTTGCAAATGACCCAACAAAATGACCCGACAACTTAATCCCAACGTTGTGTAGAAAAAAATTGCCAATGACCCAACAAGTTAATCTCAACATTGTGTAGAAACAAATTACCAATGACCCAACAAGTTAATCTCAACATTGTGTAGAAACAAATTACCAATGACCAAACAAGTTAATCCCAACATTGTGTAGAAACAAATTACCAATGACCAAACAAGTTAATCCCAACGTTGTGTAGAAACAAATTACCAATAACCCAACAAAATGACCGAACAAGTTAATCCCAACATTGTGTAGAAACAAATGACCAATGACCCAACAAGTTAATCCCAACGTTGTGTAGAAACAAATTACCAATGACCCAACAAGTTAATCCCAACATTGTGTAGAAACAAATTACCAATGACCAAACAAGTTAATCCCAACATTGCGTAGAAACAAATTACCAATAACCCAACAAGCTAATCCAAACATTGTGTAGAAACAAATTACCAATAACCCAACAAGCTAATCCAAACATTGGGTAGAAACAAATTACCAATAACCCAACAAGCTAATCCAAACATTGTGTAGAAACAAATTACCAATGACCCGACAACTTAATCCCAACGTTGTGTAGAAGCAAATTACCAATGACCCAACAAGTTAATCTCAACATTGTGTAGAAACAAATTACCAATGACCCAACAAGTTAATCTCAACATTGTGTAGAAACAAATTACCAATGACCAAACAAGTTAATCCCAACATTGTGTAGAAACAAATTACCAATGACCAAACAAGTTAATCCCAACGTTGTGTAGAAACAAATTACCAATAACCCAACAAAATGACCGAACAAGTTAATCCCAACATTGTGTAGAAACAAATGACAAATGACCCAACAAGTTAATCCCAACGTTGTGTAGAAACAAATTACCAATGACCCAACAAGTTAATCCCAACATTGTGTAGAAACAAATTACCAATGACCAAACAAGTTAATCCCAACATTGCGTAGAAACAAATTACCAATAACCCAACAAGCTAATCCAAACATTGGGTAGAAACAAATTACCAATAACCCAACAAGCTAATCCAAACATTGGGTAGAAACAAATTACCAATAACCCAACAAGCTAATCCCAACATTGCGTAGAAACAAATTACCAATGACCAAACAAGTTAATCCCAACATTGCGTAGAAACAAATTACCAATAACCTAACAAGCTAATCCAAACATTGGGTAGAAACAAATTACCAATAACCCAACAAGCTAATCCAAACATTGTGTAGAAACAAATTACCAATAACCCAACAAGCTAATCCAAACATTGGGTAGAAACAAATTACCAATAACCCAACAAGATAATCCAAACATTGTGTAGAAACAAATTACCAATGACCCAACAAGTTAATCCCAACGTTGTGTAGAAACAAATTACCAATGACCCAACAAAATGACCCAACAAGTTAATCCCAACATTGTGTAGAAACAAATTACCAATGACCAAACAAGTTAATCCCAACATTGTGTAGAAACAAATTACCAATGACCCAACAAGTTAATCCCAACATTGCGTAGAAACAAATTACCAATAACCCAACAAGCTAATCCAAACATTGTGTAGAAACAAATTACCAATGACCCAACAAAATGACCCAACAAGTTAATCCCAACATTTGGTAGAACCCAGCACTTTGTAGAGTGTACAGTTAGTAATACGTAACATTGCCGTTCACATCACAGTTCAATGAACTTCACTGACATGAAAGAGCGAATGTGTCTCGTTATTTCTCTCAGCTCTTCTACAGTTTTGAGGGATTTCGCTTAGTCATGGTAAGCTGAGCGATGTCTCTACTCCAGTCCCGTCACAGAGCGGATTAAAGCTGTTCTTTCTCCTGAGCTCGTCTTTTCAAAAACACGATAAACCCTACGGAATGATTCACCATGCCTGGCTATGTCAGTAATGTAAAGCCAGCTTATTTAGCACACAGTAGGCTACATGACCTCCATTTGTGAGAAAAGTGTGTCAGTCTGAGAATGAGTAAACATTAGCCTAAATGTGAAGGGTTTATGTTTGTTAGGCTCTTTGGGGATTGCTAGCAGATGTACTTCCAGAGCCTCTCAGGTAAAGCAGCTCTTGCAATTTTTAATGTTTACTCAGAAACTCAGGACACATCACAAGATGATCTGGGTCTGTTTAGGTGACACATCACGGCTGTCTTGATAGGCCACAGCTGCATCTGGAGACCTTTGCTACTGTGCCTGTTCTCCATCCTCCTTTTGTGCCCTCGAAGAATATTGAGGAATCAAGGAGAGTCCATGACTACTCGGTTCTTCTGTTCTTCCTATTCAGTCCTCCATGTTTTCTAGAATAGGAGTCGAGCTGTAATGTGCAAAAGTGGTCTGAGAGAGTCCAGCTTAGGAGTGTGTGTGTGTGTGTGTGTGTGTGTCTTATTGACTGTTCTGGTTCAGGGACCGAGTAGCTTGCTCCTCCTCATTCTCTCAGTGTTCACCTTCAGGAAGTGAAAACCTGAAAGGCTGAGGTCCTTCATAATCTTCCTGGCCTGGTCCAGCACCGTTTGTAGTAGATGGACTGTAGGTCAAGGAAGCCTTTTAAAAATGGTTCTATATAGCACCAAAAAGGGTTCTTCTATTATTACAAGCTTGACATTGTTACAATAGCAGAACCCTTTTCAAAAAAGTTCTGTACACTTTTAAAAAAGTTTCTATAGTAAAGAAAAATAGTTCTATATAGAACCTTGAACACTCAAAGAACCCAAAGCATTATTTGCTTTGGGTTATTATAGCTATTACATATCATAAGACCATCTTTTTTGGTGCTATATACTGTAGAACCATTTTCAGAAGGCTTCTGTATGGAACCATCTACAACACATTTGTCATCACTCTGAAGAACCATTTCATCAACGCTTTAGGCTCTTTGAGTGTTTTTGGTTCTATATAGAACCATTTTCTTTACTAAAGAACCAAGAGCATAGAACCATCTACAGCACATTCCTCATCAATGTGAAGAACCCTTTCACCATGCAAATAACTTTTTGGGTTCTTTGAGTGTTCATGGTTCTATATAGAACCATTTTCTTTAGTAAAACCCTTGAAGAAGCATTTTTTAAAGAGTGTACCAAAAAAGGGTTCCACTATTGTTACAAGCTGAAGAACCCTTTTTGGTACTATATTTTTGGTACCTTTTTGATAAGAGTGCACCACTGTTGTACCAAAGTAAAAAAATGGAACAGTTTCAATGTTGTCAGCAGGTAAATGTGTTTCTAAGAAATGTTGGTGTTACTTAGACGTTTCGGCAATGTTAGACATTAGACAACATTTCGGCAATGTTAGTCATTAGACAACGTTTCAGCAATGTTAGTCATTAGACAACGTTTCAGCAATGTTAGTCATTAGACAACGTTTCAGCAATGTTAGTCATTAGACAACGTTTCAGCAATGTTAGACATTAGACGACGTTTCGGCAATGTTAGTCATTAGACAACGTTTCGGCAATGTTAGACATTAGACAACGTTTC
>BRDA01042759.1:0-2500 GCA_036984385.1 Crenuchus spilurus
GTGTGTGTGTGTGTGTGTGTTTGTATGTGTGTGTGTGTGTGTGTGTGTGTGTGTGTGTGTGTGTGTGTGTATGTGTTTGTGTGAGTGTGTGTGGGTGTGTGTGTGTGTGTTTGTATGTGTGTGTGTTTGAGTGTGTGTGTGTGTGTTTGTATGTATGTGGGTGTGTGTGTGTGTGTGTAGGTGTGTATTTGAGTGTGTGTGTGTGTGTATGTGTTTGTGTGGGTGTGTCTGTGTCTGTGTGTGTTTGAGTGTGTGTGTGGGTGTGTGTGTGTGTGTGTGTTTGTGTGTGTATGTTTGTGTGTGTTTGTGTGGGTGTGTCTGTGTGTGTTTGAGTGGGTGTGTGGGTGTGTGTGTTTGTGTGTGTGTGTGTGTGTGTGTGTCTGTGTGTGTGAGACAGGATCACCCACTGAAAGCATTAGCCACTTAGCAGTGTTTCTGTGCTACAGCTCAGTCAGTGGGGATTAAGCCCGTGTGTGTGTGTGTGTGCGTGTTAATGGCTAACTCTCTGCTCTATTGTTCAACTTGTAAAAGGAGGTTTTGTGTTGGGGGTAAACACACTCTCTCACACACACTCTCACACACATTCACCCCACAACAACCAGCTGCCCAGATTTGCTGCTGCTGTCTGTTGTTGTCTTTTCTCCTCCCTCTTTCTCTCTATCGCTCTTTCTTTCTGAATGTGTCTGTCTGTCTGTCCAGCGTGGCCTGCAAGCACCCATATGGTCAGAAAGATTAGCTGCTGCTTTTCATCCAGTGCCTTGCCCCTTCTGATACAATACTCAACAATAGCATTATGTGTCCCCCGCTCTTGTTATTACCTCTCTCTCTCTCTCTCTCTCTCTCTCTCTCTCTCACTCATGTCAGTTCAATTCAATCCATGCTACTTTATTTTCAGGGTAAATAATGCTATGTTTGTCTTGCCAAAGCTTAGATTACAAAGTTTGCGAATGTTGAAAGAAGGTGCTGACGGCATCTTTGGAGCTCTAGATCTCTTTAGGGTCTCCTCAAGAGCTTCCATCTTCTCTAAAAGTCATACATTCAGTCTTGAAAACTTTTGTTTGTGCAACTTTGTTACAGTGAATATATCAATCAAAAGCAAACATTAACCAAATACGTGACCCCGCCAGGGAAAACCAGGCCAAAGTCGCTGGGCAGCTTATTGAGACATGGTGTCGTTCAGCCTGTCACTCACATTAGTGATGAAACTTAGCCGCTCGGTTTTATTGCTGTAAATGAAAGATAATAGTCTCAGATATCTATCGTAGTACGTGTTTTGATTAAAAACAAAACTTAAATTCACCAAAAAACGTTGTTTTTGTGCAGTAAGTCATTCAGCGAATTTGCAGAATTTGCAGTTTCTGTGACCCCTCGGATCCTGATGTAGCGCTACTTCCACCGCGGAGGTACACAAGCTTGTCATTTGGCTCCTGAACTACTTCTCTTCACTCATGTATCCATCCACCAAACCTGAGCAGGTCAGGGCTGTTTCTCAATATGCGTACTTGTGCGAACTTGTGTACTTGTGAACTTGTGAAACGTCGTCACTCTCAGCCCAAGTACGCTTCCAAATCAAAGGACGCATACAGGGAAGTTCGCTGATAATACCCAGATGTGTTCTCGCTCCGGCCCTTCTATTGAGTATGCGTCGGTGGTGACTTGTGTGGACTTGGTGCGGCAATGTATCCCAGAATGCATTTCGCAATGGAGGCGGCAATGACAGAAGAAAAGATACCAAAATGATTTCTTTTTAACACAGTGGTTCTTAACCTGGGTTCTACCGAACCCTTGGGGTTTGATGAGTCGGTCTCGGGGCTTCGGAGGAGCCTCTGCCACGGAGGTAAAGACACACTTGTGTAAAGTCGTGATGACACGCCCTGCTTGGCCATCACTTGCTGCAGAGGATCACGTTACATTGCTTGGCTAATCAGTGCTGCGGGGACTTTAGCGCGTGCAGTAGTCAACGGCTGTCGTAGTTGTACGTCGTGTGGTTTCTTTCTTAATATTTGAATCCATACTAAATATGTCGAGCAAAAAAAGAAAGTGGTCGGATGAATATGTACAACATGGATTCACATGTATCATGGAACGTGATGGGAGTCAGCATCCTATTTGCATGATATGCAATGCCAAGTTGAGCAACTGTAGTCTTGCACCGGCAAAACTAAAGGAACTCTTCTTGAAGCTGCATGGAGATGGGGAATACAAGAACACAACGCTTGCTGAATTCAAGGTGAAACGAGCCGGATTCGATGAAAGGGTCACTCTGCCTGCTCTTGGATTTGTACCCGTTAACAAACCGATCCTCACAGCATCGTACAAAGTTGCTTACTTGAAAAACAACAGCAGAAGTCACACTGATTTGCAGGTATGTAATTTGGGCAATGCTTTATTCTGGTTTGTATCTTGAGCTTCCTGTCCTGTTTGAGAACTCCATGGTTGTTCCGTCTCAAGAAGCGAGAAGCCTCGGAGCGATCCTTGACGACCACTTATCGTGTGTAGG
>BRDA01042759.1:5000-15666 GCA_036984385.1 Crenuchus spilurus
GCTTTATTTGAGGCCATTAAGCAGCTTGCCTCATACCCCAGGACGGCTGTAACCTTGCATAAATGTCCTCTGTACCAAAAAAGGCACAAAACACAGCACCCAAAAGAGTTTGCAGTATTCAGTCCCCCTGTTGTGACACAGCTCAGTGCTACCTGCAGAGTATCACTATTAATAGCACCATGTGGAGGACACACACACACACACACACACACACACACAAGGAAGGGGTCATTATCATGGATGAGTGCAGGGTGCACTCACAGTAGGGATCAGTAAATATTAACACCCATGACACTCACACACATTATCATCTGCTAATGTTTTAAACACCTCACCTCACAGCCAACAGTGTCCTGTGAGCATCAGTGAAGAACTCCGAACTGAGGAGCAACAGATGAGCTCCTGTCTCTGACTTTACATCTACAAGGTGGACCAACAAGGTATCAGCACAACACACTCTAACACACCACCACCACATCAGTGTCACTGCAGTGATGAGTATGATCCACCCAAATACAAAGTGCACCTCTACGCTCAGTGGAACTGACACAATAGACAAGATACATAGTATATGTACCTAATGAAGTGGCCAGTGAGTGTATAGCATCACTGTCTTATGAAAGCCATGCATCTCCATTTTTGAACCCAGCATGTGTCCTTTACATTGTTGATGAAAATCATTGAAATAAAATCTGGTAACACTGACTATGAAGTCTGTATTTATATCCTCCTCAGTCCCGAGACAGGACACTTTAAAAACAAATGATATTTTGTAATGAAATATGTTCATTGCAGCCATTTAAATGGCATAATACTAAAAAAAAATAAAAAAGTGCATGGAGACTGTAAAAAAGTCAGTGTCCACTATAGTGGGCATGAAATCTGAAAGATTTTGAAAAAGGTTTGGAAGGCAGATTGCGTCTGATGGTTTTTTTGTACTTTAGCTCGACGCGTATCCTGTGTTTGAGGGAACATATACCAAAGCAATTGAGATGTTTTTTATGAATTGTGGTGATTTTTTTCACACATCACTTGTCTAGTTTTTGTAGAGAAGTACTGGCAATAAAATATGACTCTCTAAGGGCCTCGAGTGGCTCAGCAGGCTAAGACGCTAACACTATGACCCGAGGATCACGAGTTCGAATCCCGGTCATATTGTTTGCCATCAACAGATGGGGCACAAGAGAGCAAAAATTGGCAGTGCTCTCTCTGGGTGGGTAGATGGCGCTCTCTCTCTCTCTCTCGATCACTCTCACACTACAATGTCTGCTGGCTCAGGCGTCTACTGATTGGTCCATTCAGAGCTGGAAATCCTGCGCTTTCCTCCGAGCGTGTTGGCTCCCAGTGAAAGTGTATTAGCAGTAGTTCGAAAAGAGGTGGTGACTGTATCACACACAACGCAGGAGGCTTGTGCATGTCTTCACCCTCCTAGAGTCAGGGACAGTGCAAAGTGATGGGGAGAGCCCTCTAGTGGATGGGATGGGTTAATTGGCTACTGCTACATTGGGAAGGAGATAAAAATTGGCAAAATGTTAAAAAATAAAAATAATAAAAATGAAATATGACTCTATGGAGCAGGTAAACATGAACTTATTGGCACCATACCTAATGCCAGGTGTGGGCTAGAGGGATATAAAGCTGCCCAGCATTGAGAAGTGGAGGAGAGGAAATGTGTTCTCTGGAATGATGGTGCTCCATCCAATCCTCACAGCAATGCTCCAGAATCTAGTAGAAAGCCTTACCTGGGCCGTGGAGACAGTTACTCCAACAAAAGCAGGGTATACTCTTAATAGTCCTGATTTTGAAAGAAACAACAAATGAGCAGGTGTCCCAGTACTTTTTAAGGGTGCCTAACACACACACACACACACTAAGAAGAGACTGTGAGTGTCAGACAGTGCGAGATTCTGATAAATGAGGAACACACTCTTCTCTTCCTGTCTGGTAAACAGGATAGAGCACCTCACTCTTCTCCACAGCCTTGTCAGGGTCATCTATACCCTGACCTACAACACACACACAGTCTTACAGCATCCTCTCTATACTGTGTGTGTATATACAGCAAAATTCATTTTCTGATGTTTTTTTCTGTCTGAATGATCTAATGGTGGTAATGCTGCATTCAGAGGCCCATCATTCATCATTTTTCACTGCTGCATGCTAGAGATCACGTACGCAGGTTCACTTTTAATGCTTATAAACAGTTTAAGACTAATATCTAACGTGGGGCTTCTAGAACATGTTTACTTTAAAATCACATCATAGTGGTAGTTTGATGAGAAACATCAACCTTGAACAATTACAAAATTAAGGCAGGTGGTCTTGCTCAATATTATCCCACATCCTACATAAACCACATAAGCAGGTCTAGTGGAGATTACTTAACAATGTGACTGTAAGGGCCCACCTTGCTGTGTGGTCTTCCATCACTAAGCATAGGCTCCTGTCTACTGATTTGTTAAGTACCAGTCATCAGCTGTTATTGTCTGCAGCTGGTGACTGACATATTTAAATACTTCGCACACTGTGCTTGGTTAGTCATTGGCTTTGCCTGTGCAGGTCTGACTCTGCCAGTAACCAGCATTTTCTCTAAGGTTTACTTATATTTTCTTATATCTGATTCTGCATGTGCATCTTTTTAATTATGGCGAGTGCAAATGTTCATGTGCCATAACTCCTTTTCTTTAAAATAATTAAAGGGATCAACATCAAAGTCTCTGAACAGATTCGATAGAGAAAGAAAATGGATTCATCACAGCTGCTAAGTGAATCTAAGTCTTCGTCTGTCCAAATTCTCAGAGTGATAAAAACCACCAGTCTTGATATGAAGGTTGCATTTTGTGCAAATTCTGTGGAAAAAGCATAATTACACATGGTATGAACAGGTCTTAAGGCCAGGGTTGTGTATCTCTATCCTACACAAACAGATAAAAGCATTCGAGTTTGCTAGAGATGCTGAGGGAACCCAGAGCTCATCATCCTCATCACAAACTGATCTCATCAGCAGAAACAGACATGAGCCTCTCAATCTCTTTTCCACTTTGTCAGAATCTCTGTCATGTGGGATCTGAATTGTGTTCCTTCTAGTGCTAAAACGTGTCTCCTGCTGAATTAGGTGACAGATGGACAGACTGATGAATTTCCACGTTTTAAAATGAACACAAACACTTTCCTGTAGTATTCAATTGCTGGAGTCAATGACATCTACTATCATTATCTGCCTCAAAGTTCTTGAGGAACATTTTTCAACCCTGTTGGACACTATTAATCTTTACAAGCCTTGAGTTTTTAATTTCCCGCCAAAACATTAATTTTGTCGAAAGTGACCATGCAAAATCATTGACCAATGTTCTTGCACATTTGACCTCTGAAGAATTTGAACCATCTGCTCAGTGAAACACACCAGTGAACACACGTCCCTAAAGTGGTGGACAACCCCTATCCACAGCACCCAGGGAGCAGTTGAGGATTAGGTGCCTTCATATGCATTTATTTAGTAAACAAAACAAAACAAAAAACAATATGTTTTATATTTTACAGTCTTCACAACAGGCACCTCTTGCTTAGATGCAGCTTTCTTGGCATTTTCTCAGTCATCTTTATGAGGTAGTCACCTGGAATGACTTTCAGTTAAGAGCTGTGTCTTGTCAAGAGTTCATGACTTGCATTTCTTGACTGTTAATGTGTTTGAGACATCAGTTGTGTACTCTAATAATTCTGGTACTGTATTAGATGTCTTAGTGCAGACCTAAGGGTCAAATGGCCAGACTGGGTCAAAACATCTTTGAAGCAGCTAGGTTTGTTTGGTGCTCCCAATCAGCAGAGATTACTACCTACAGATATTGACTTCCATATTCCCCAGACCTCAATCAAGTTGAGCATCTGTGTGATGCAAGTTCAATCTTTGGAAGCCCCACCACACAACTTACAGAACTTAGGCCATGCAGTCTGTCCGCAGAATGGTTTTTGTTTCAAAAAATTAGGAGCTCACATGGTCAGCTGTTTGAAGACAGGAAGCAATTAATTAAATGAGTCAAATCAGGTCTGCAGATGGTTGGTACGAAAGCCAGCAGCCACACCAGTCCTGTGGACAGATAAAACACCCCTGACTTAAAGGATCTGCTGCTAGCATCTTGATTCCAGGTACCACAGGACATCTTCAGAGGTCATGTAGAGTCTATGGGACTCAATTCAGACACTTCATCCTTCGGAGGCTGTATTTGAAGACCAGTTGTATCACAGATGGGTGACAAGAAAGTCGCATTTCAAAGGATTCTTCAGTTCCAACCAAGTAATGCATTCTTCTTTTCCTTGGGTATAATGGCTGATTCCTTTCTGAATCCAGGATGCATTACAGTGGACATGCCTTCATAGACCACAGCCTTTGAAGGATACAGTTTCTGAATTGGGACACAGTTTTGGAGGTACATAAAGGACCAGTATAATATTAGCCATATTACCATTTTTAAGTTATGGCTGAAAACTGTGTATTTGTACATACTGTAGTTATGCAATAAATCAGTGTTTGTATTTCATTCAATTAATAGTTTTAAGAAATATATACTCTTCTGCCAATAAATGTGGCAAGGATTGAAAGTTATTGACCTTTTTAACTTTTTATAAGTTGTATTATGCTTATTATTAGTACCTTTCCAAAGTCTTACTTGTGCAGTTGTAATATTGTATGCCTGTATGCTAATTGCTAATTATGCCTGTATGCTAATTGCTAATTTGCTAATTGTTGATTTCTTGATTTTGCTTGAAAACATTTTTAAATACTTAAATCAGTAAAAGAACCTTTCCAAAGTCTTACTTGTTCAGTTGTAATATTGTATGCCTGTATGCTAATTGCTAATTATGCCCGCATGCTAATTGCTAATTTGCTAATTGTTGATTTCTTGATTTTGCTTGAAAACACTTTTTAAAGACATAAAACAGTAAAAGAGGCCTACGTTTCTTCACAATGGTCAGTGTATTTCGTCTTTAAAAAAACACAGTGATAAGAAATAGCTTACAAATTGGATCGACTGCTGCCTATAGTAGATAAATTCTTCACCAATTTTGCCTCCTAAACACCTGGTTTAAACCTCGATGTGCACAATATGGACTTTGTGGGTAATTGGAATGTACAGCGCATTAGTAAAGATTGAGTTTAACACCAAGTTTACAACATTCCAGGATAAAATTAAGTTTACCAGCCACTGTAAAGCATTCCTCATAGAGTGTCCAGCTTTACCTTGAGATGACCCCCCTTTAGTTTAATACTGGTTCAAGAGTTTTACCAGAACTAGATGAGCAAACCATAAACTTCAAACAATACAAAACAATTTTAGATGGTTTCTCTATTATTATGACTGTATTATCCTTTATTCATGATTCTGAGCTCATGTCTAAGTATTAATGCTGCATTATTTAAGACATTAACTCACAATATCAAACTCTCCATCATTCCAGAGCCTTAGCACTCTCTATGTAACTGCTGTTCATATTCATGTCATTCATTATATAAGATTTTAGTTTTATAGGTTATGAAGGAAGCAGGTGTGGTTTAATTAGGTTTGCATCATTAACTGTACATGCAGTATTATGTAAAATATACATTCATAACACACATGCATATTACAAATAGACCAGTTATAATAAACACAGGATATTAGGTTTAATATACAGTATTTACATCCATAAAAGGTCAACCAGATATGAACCACAGATTTGAGAGCCTCCTCGTGTCTTACAGGGAACCATAAGTAATTGGACAAAATAACAGTTTAGTAACTGTCTGCAGGTTCTTTAGAGATGACAGCTAGTTGACGACTTTAACCCACAGACATGACTGAGAGTCCTTCATGATCATGATCTGTATGTAGATCGTCTCAAGATCTTGTAGATAATGTTTCTTGAGAAACATGCATCCATCTATTCATCCACCCATATATACATCTATTCACCCATCCATCCTTCCATTCTTCTGTTTGTCCATCCATCATCCATCCATCTATCCATTCCTCCATCAAGCTATCCATCTATACATTAATTCTTCTATCCATCCTTCCATCTGTCCATCCATTCATCCACCCATATATACATCTATCCACCCATCCAGTCCTCCATAAATCTATCCATCTATACATTCATTCCTCTATACATCCATTCATCCACCCACCCATATATACATCTATCCACCCATCCATTCCTCCATCAATCCATCATCTATCCATTCATTCCTCCATCCATCCTTCCATCCATCTATCCATCCATCCATTCATTCCTCCATCTATCCATCCATCATCCATTCATCCAGCCCAACACTTAAAGCTGCAGCCTCTTTTTGCAAAGATAACAGCTCTCGATCTTCTCCTGAAATGTTTAGTGAGACTTGAGAACACATGCCATGAGATCCGAGATCATTCCTCCTTACAAACTGTCTCCAGATCCTTCGTTTCCAATGTTCTGCTTGTTGATGCTCCTCTTCAGCTCATGCAGCAGATTTTTATTTTCTTTTAGGGATGACCACTACAAAATCTTAATCTTAATCTTTAATAGACTTTGATTTAATATGAGCTGGTACTTGATGAGTCCCAATCAGAAAAAAAAAACATTTTTTTGTTTTTAGCAAATAAATACTATTATACTGTATCAGAAAAAAGACCGTGAATGTGTGTGTGTGTGTGTCTGAATGAGAAAATGAGTGTGCAGACCCCCAGTGTGCGCAGTGGATTGTGGGTATTCTCTGGGGGAATAGAAGCCACAGGTGATCTCTGGGTAATTGAAGGATTCTTTGGAGTGAGACAGAGCATATAAAAGAGGTGTGAGAAAGAGAGAGAGAGAGAGAGAGAGAGAAGCAGAGAAAGAGAGAAAAAGAAGGACAGAGAGAGAGAGACAGAGAGAGACAGAGAGAGAGATAGAAGTAAAGAGAGTGACAGAGAGAGGAGGCAGAGAAAAAGAGAGAGGGAGAGAAAGAAGCAGAGAAAGAAAGAGAGAGAGAGAAGGACAGAGAGAGACACAGAGAGATAGAAGTAGAGAGAGAGGAGAGAGAGTGACAGAGACAGAGGAGGCAGAGAAAAAGAGAGAGAGTGAAGGTAAGAAAGAGAAAAAGAGAGTAAGATATAGAAGTAGAGAGAGAGAGAGAGAAAGAGAGAGAGAGAGAGAGACGACTGGTGTTCAATCTGGTCAGGTTAGTAGTGGTCACGATCTGAATGTTTGTGTACAGAGATGAGGCTGGTTACCTTGGAAACCTGTCCACAGCTCTGACTCTGTGAAGAGCCAGTGACGTATGTGTGTGTTTGTGTGTATGTGTGTGTGTGTGTGTGTGTGTGTGTGTGTGTGTGTGTGTGTGTGTGTGTTTGTGTGTATGTGTGTGTGCCAGGTTTATGCCACCAAACCTCTTTACACACTCACAGTGTGAGGAGCACAGACTGAGCACCACCGTATAAATCATTACATTTAAGCTGAAGATGTTTTAGGCTTAGGGTAAAGTTAGGATTTGCTTAGTAAGGTTATTTAGACAGACATGGTCCAAAAATGTGAATATGTATGTGCAACAAAATATTACGATGAAGCTAGTTGAGTTAGGATTAGATCAGTGGGGTTAGGATTAGGCTGGTAGTTTTGGGTAAGGTCTGATCTCCAGGGAATGAATGGAAGTCTATGTAATGTCTTTACAATTCACAGAAACGTGTGTGTGTGTTAAATAAAAAAAGGTCTCTGTGTTTGGGACAGCACCATTACTGCTAAGTCGTCCGTTCCGTCTTCCTGTAGAATAATGGGTCCATAGGGTCCTATTCTGAAGAAATCTCCCAGTACAGCTGGCAGGCACAGTGTGGTGTGCTGTATGTGTCAATATTCAGTCATGTAGAAAACAAAGTATGCCCTCTTTCAATTCTATGGTTTTATGTACCAGAACACATAATAATAATAATAATAATAATAATAATAGTAAAATAATAATAATAATAATAATAATAATAATAATAATAATAATAATAATAGTAATAATAATAATAATAATAGTAAATAATAATAATAGTAATAATAATAATAATAATAATAATAATATCTGGTCCTTCAAACATCTTAGGTAAATACAACCTCAGATTAACAATACATGACAAATTACACTGCCACTTTATTTATTTAATAGAAAAAAGCCAAAATGCAGGAGTAGCATGTGAAAAATGAAGTATACCCTTATGGCTCTAGATTAAATGATCATTAGCAAGTGTGACCACCTCTACAGAAGCAGAAGTTTTGTCAGTTTGCTGGTCAGGAGTACTCAGATCCATGTTAACACAACGTCAAAAAGAAAAGACATTTAAGAAGCAATTATTGCTGCCAATCAAAGGGTTACAAGGCAATTTCCACACAACTTAAAATCCATCATTCTACTAAGGATGTCCCAGCAAATTCACCACAATAACCGACCGTGCAATGCTCAGAAAAACTGTTAAAAACCCAAGAGTTACATTTCACACTACTGGCCTCAGTATGTTAAATGTTCTAGACTGAAGAAAGCCTGTTTGGAAAGGTTGCCATGAGAAAGCATCTTCTTTCTAAATAGAACACAACAGCATGACTTACGTTTGCATCTCAACAAACCATAAAACTTCTGGAGCTATGTCTTTTGGACAGATGAGACCAAAGTGGAGATGTTTGGCCATAATCCACAGCTCCACAATTGGTGAAAACCATCAGAAAACCATCAGCACAACACCTCATACCAACTGTCAAGTATGGTGGTGGAGTAACAATGATTTAGGCTTGTTTTTCAGTCATAGGACATGGGCACCTTTCAATCATTGAGTCGACGTGTACACTAAAGTTAAATGTGAAGGCTGAAAAAAAATCAAGGATCAATGGTTAAAGTCCAGACCTCAACCCAGTTGAAATGCTGTGGCGTGTCCTGAAAGCTGTGCATAAATAAATGGCCACAAATGTACCTGTGAACCAGAATTCCTCCAGAACTATGTGAGAGACTGATAAAGACATACAGAAAACAATTACTTTAACTTACTGCTGCAAAAGGATTGGTTTTTCACACTTTTTCCTTTTCTGTTCATTTTTGTAAAATAAATAATGACACAGTGGAATCAGTTATGTGTTGTTTGTCTGAGGTTTTATTAAGCTCATTTTAAGACCTGATGATTTTTTGATGTTCTGATACATAAAACCATAGAATTAAAAGAGGGTGCACTTTGTTTTTCACATGCGGTGTGAAGCTGAATGCTTAGATAATTGACTCAGCAAGTTTTACAAGCAGTTTTAGTGACAGGCAGCGTCATAAATATGAAGGAACCTGATTCAAGATCAGTCTTCTACAAGACCTACTGTCCATAGCCTTGAGAATGGGCACTTCTAGCCCATTTTAGGGGAGCTGAAAAAATAAGAGGTATTTTTAGTCTTTTTAAATATAATTTTCTGTCCTAAGCTGAAATAAAAAAAAGTTTAAAAAGTAAGTATATATTGTTATATAAGTATAAAAAAATATTTTAAGAAGGAACATACAGCAATACCCCTCCCCCGCCACGTCACAAATGGTATCACCTACTCTCTCTCCCGCCGGTAGCCTTTGTTTTGTACACCCGTTCTCGGGGTATTCTGCCACTGTTTGTTATCGCGCCCGTTTTCAGGCTGCGGGCCGTCGCTTCAATATGACGTGTTTCAGTTTGTTTTGAGCGTTATCAACGAGAAACAAAGCAAGAATGTACGATAAACGCGTGGGCCAACTCTTTGTTTTTCACAAAATTACGAAAACTGGGCCTATGAACGATAAAAACGAAAAAGTTGACGTAACCGAACTGTACCATAACCGAGGTCCCACTGTATAGAAAAAAGTAAGAACATTAAGTGACTTAGCTGTAGAATAGCTCATATGAACAGGCTAAAAGCAGAACTGTGTATATATTGTAGTGAAATGACCTGCATAGGCAATCATTTTTATTTTATGTAAAAATGTGTCCAACAGTTATATTTCCCTTATATCTGCTGATAAGATGCTTAAAATTAAAGTAACACACTTGCCACCTGTGTTATAGTTGGCATCACGAAAAGGGAGAGAGGAGAATAGAGAGAGCGCGATGAGGAGAGAGAGGAGGATGGACAGCAAGAAGCAGGTGAGAAAGTGGACAGATAATGTTTTGTATGGGAATAATTCGGGGGGGGGGATGGGGGGGATGGGGAACGATATGGAGTCTGGATATGGAGCATCTGTATCAATATGTAGACACGAGTATTTGTATTACTTGGTATGGAATTTAACCTCAAGTATCGCCCATCTCTAAGGCATGTTGAGTAATTATTACCTGCCTGACCCTCGTTCCTCTCTCACAGTTGATGGATTCTTCCCTTCTGACACAGGAAGTGCATCCCAGCCCAGCTGAGATTAGCCGCCGCCCCTTTTCCCAGCCTCCCCTACTGCCACATTCTTGACCCTGTAGGCGGTCTTCCCTTTCCACTCTCCACATCCGCCCTGCAGTCCACTTCCCCTCACACAACACACACGCCTTACTGATGTACTGTGTGTGTATGTATGTATGTGTGTGTGTGTGTGTGTGGCTTTTCACTGACCAAGAATGATGAATGGCTAAAACCTTGATCGGTTGTTACTTTAATGGTCAGATAAGCTTTGACCCTGGATGAAAATAGTCCTCCTCCCCCACAAAAAAACAGA